>UZAF01016662.1:9837-35687 GCA_900617895.1 Haemonchus placei
GGAATTAAGCAGCGTAATAGCTAATAAATAACCGCTCCATGCTTGATAAATTACATGTAATCAGACCGATGACAGAAAATTCTGGCCTGTACCAATCTCAGCGCTGTGCGTGATATCTAGATCTGGTCTTGGGGAGGAGACGAGCATTAAAAACTGGTCGGGTGCACAAGATGACTGAGTAATGCACACCAACATGATGCAGCTCCGTCTTTAAAAGGCTGAACAATTTTCCTATGCCTTTTCGGAGAACACAATTCAAAGCATGCGATTGAACGACGAAAGAACAACTTAGTGCGCAAGGCGCCCTGCTCACCGGCTGCACCGCAAAGGTAATCAAAAAGGCTCCTAATACAAATCCTGAATCAGACCGATGACAGAAAATTCTGGCCTGTATCAATCTCAGCGCTGTGCGTGATATCTAGATCCGGTCTTGGGGAGAAGACGAGCATTAAAAACTGGTCGGGTGCACAAGATGACTAAGAAATGCACACTAACATGATGCAGCTTCGTCTTCAAAAGGCTGAACAATTTTCCTGTGCCTTTTCGGAGAACACAATTCAAAGCTTGCGACTGAACGACGAAAGAACAACTTAATGCGCAAGACGCCCTGCTCATCGGCTGCACGGCAAAGGTAATCAAAAAGGCTCCTAATACAAATCCTGATAAAGAACAACTTAGTGCGCAAGGCGCCCTGCTCACCGGCTGCACCGCAAAGGTAATCAAAAAGGCTCCTAATACAAATCCTGACTTTTCACGACAAGCTTGTATATGACGGTACTCCTTCAACGTTTGAATTTCAGTGCGAAGTTCAGTATGAAGGGAGCACAGTGTATTTCGCTTCGAGCGACCTTCTACTCTTTATCCGTTCGATGAGAACATTTCTGCACTCTCCATGTCCTCCATTTTTATGTTTGTGCATAAGGGTGTTTCTCCCGCTACGGTATTCAAGCCCGGAGATACGCCGTCACAGCGCTCAACAAGGCGATTGACACCGATTGCCCGAAAAAATTTTTCCAAGCCTTTAGCTATTCGCCACCGAACCTCCACCGAAGCCCATAACGGGTGTACATCTCATGAGTGAATTCTCGTCGTTAAATGGCTCTAAAATCTCCGGTTGGTGATATTTCTCTGAGTAGCTGCCAGAAACTTTAGCTATTCGCCACCAAACGTCCACCGTAGCCCATAACGGGTTTACATCTCATGAGTGAATTCTCGTCGTTAACTGGCTCTAAAATCTCCGGTTGGTGATATTTCTCTGAGTAGCTGCCAGAAACTGTCTCTACTACGTAGTGCAAAGAAAAGGAAGATGATGAAATCCTCACATCGCTCGAAGCTCCAACGATAAGTCGAAACAAAATAAAAACATAGTAATTAGGAGCAATGGAAGCAAGTAAATTACTGAAAAACCTGCAATTGTGAAAAAGCAGCAGTAGAGAATCGTTGGATCGTCAAAGCAGCAAAAACACTCGGAACGTCAGAGGAAAACTCACGCTGTGAAAAGACAGATCACTGTCAGAGGTCGACGACCGTACCAATCAGCTAATGAGGATAAAATAGGTACGAAAAAAATAGCACCTGAAAGTTCATGATATTTTCGAATTCCTGTAAACTACACAACCCAGATCAACATTGGGAAATGTGCAGGGATAGGGTCAAATAAAGTACGACTGCTGCTACACTGTGTCCAATATTAGTCCGAGTAGTTCTGAGTTGCATTTATGCAGCGTGATCCCTTCATATGTCATGTGCTCGCTGTAGGATTACTGCAAAATTCCTTTCGTTGAAGAAGGATATATTTGTCTCCATGCTCCCGACTGCGGGTGAGAGATGATGGGCTGGTTAAGCTGTCTGTCACAATTTGGAAGACATTTAGNTTGGGTATCAATACCTACTGTGAACGCAGTTAAGCCCGCTTCTTTCCAGAAAAATGAACTGCAAGTGATGTCAAATTCCGTGATGAGGGTCGTAGTAGAATGTGCATCACGAGCGCTAAAATCTGATTATGACATGCTTATAGAAAAAATCGTTCTAGAAAAAACTTAATCGAAAACGTGCAAACTTCCATTAAAATGACACGGCACTCGAACGCAAGGATAAACTTATTCATTTCTCAAGTCACTTCAGGTAATTGTGCAGCTACCAATTCTTTCAATATTTATCCGGTTTGCAGTTTTTAAATTGACTAACTCACGTAAGATAAGTTCCTTCAACACTGCCACAAACTCCTTCGAGTGAAAAATTGTTAACGGCTATTCGACAACTTTCATCAACATCAATAGATACATTCTTGAAAAAAGTTGAATCTAGCAAGTCTAACGTTGAACTCTTCATGACCTGTTTTCATGTAGGAATAAGCTCAGAAGGTAGTTAATGTTCAATTCACCACGGGCTTTCAGCCCATTGATAGGGATTAATATCGAATAAATGAGTAATTATCTAAATGAATAGGTATGGGAAACGGGTAGTACAGTGAGAATTGTCTACAAGGATAAGTGTAAACTGCCCTGCGTCAATCAATCCCGTTTTAGGGATGCGCCCCAACATCCGACTTACACTCAGAATCGTAATGGCGTAATGAGTGCGTATGCGGCCTATACAACGACTTGTATGGCCAGCCGATGTACAAGTCAGTGCTTTTATCCTCACAGACGAGTCTAGTACCAATCACCCATAGGAAGTGAAGGCTTGGTTGGCCTGGGCGGAAATCGATCCGGGATTCGAACCCGTGACCGAGCGTGCGAGATAGTGCGCTGCTTGCCACTACACCACCTCCGCCCCACAACTGTCGATAGCCATAGTAATTACCGAACTTCTACAGCTCAATCAATATTGGGAGCTGTGAATTAGAAGCATAATCTGTGGTGTGTAGAAAGGGACATCAGACGGTCTTAGTCGTTCTTTTGATCTCAGGCCGTGTTTGACAGTTCGTCGGTTTCCGTGTCTTCGGTGGAACACTTATAACGAGCGAGAAGAAGCTAAGATGCATGAACCTGAAGTGCACTGTAAGCCGCGCCGTGCAAGCGCGGCGGTCAGATGGTCATGCTTTTAGAAAATCATCGAGGAATTTTCGCCTGAGCAGCGAGAGAGGACTTCAACGAGGAGTTGATAAGATCTGATGCCAGTAGACGGCAAAGACGGTTCCATCGTCATCTCGAGAGCGAAGCCCTGACCACAGCTAAATTCTTTCCCATGGCACGATCTCTCTGCATAGTCAGTCGGCAATAGTCTTGCACCGCGATCGGCTGGCTATAGGCAGCTGGTCGGTATACCCGGGCAACGGTATGAAGTTCCTGCTGAGCAATGGAGCGCCAGCGTGAGCCGGCCGGCATTCGATCTCTGAGGGAGCGGTCTGTCATCCATTGGGTGCTGGACTCCCACCCTACCTTAGATAGTGGGAAGGCATGAAAACCGTCGTGGCCAAGGGGGCCCGGCTGTAGCAGCTGAGTAAACTTGCCAGAAGGACTTACAGATCGAAGGGAACGTGAGTGTCGTGTGATTATAGTACGTCTTTTGTATATAGCTTTATTATTCTTTTGTATATATTGCATTTATTTTGATGCGTATCTTGTGTGACAGTTCCTTACGATGATATTCTTCTCTTTGTGGTATGATGCTATTCGCCTTGAGCCCACTAGGTTCTCCCCGTTGCTATTCTTATCCCGCTTGATCTTACTTGTATTGTCCTTGTAATTTCTAGTATGAAGCGCGTAACAGTTTGGTGGCAAATTATGTTGTTTCTTACCTTTGTACATCGCATGGGGAGTAGGTAAAGTACGACTGTTGTGGATTCACAACCATGTATATGTTTGTAGTAGAACTAGCCTTTACCAGTATGATAGATAACTTGCTAGTTCAACCTATTAACCATAGGCATAACTTGACATGAGTATCTCTTGAGTTGAGACCACAGGCATGACCTGGCGGTATCATAAGTGTGCAATCAAGTAGATAACTTAAGTTCTGCCGTTGGCGCGGTCCGTTCTTTCATCCCCTGAGCTTGAGTGCCGCCACGGGCCCCCTAAGGTCCAGTGGCGATACGGTATCTGAGGACCGCCCACATAACTGTGTATATAAACCCCGTGAATGTGTTATTATGGTCGATCTTTGTACTAGGCGTGTTAATAAACCTTTGTTACACGTCCCTACTACAACTTCCCATTGGTAATCCACCAAAACGACACTCTGTTGGTCCCTGTATCTAGGGTGGAGATCTCTTTGGCAAAGACCCTGACTGGGGCTGCCATGGCAAGGCCCCCGAGGGCCAAGGGGCCTTCCCAGCCAGGAGCTCCTTGGCCCTCGCGAGACTGGTCCGCTCTCCCGTACGGAACGCAGGCAGGCGTGGTGGCCCGATGAGTCAGCAGGTCGACCGAACCTCTCATCGCATTGAACTAATTGTAAGTCTCAGTAAATGTAGAAGCGAAATATTTCATCTACGGTGTGTCGGTTTGTCGTTTGTGTGTCTGTCCGTCCTAGAAGTTTATGATTACGATGAAGGTAGTGATATGGAAAACATAGCCCTAGTCTACATTTCTCTACATTTGTTCAAAGGAGGGGGGGGGGGGGGGGGATTTCCTAACTGCTCTAAAAAAGTAAAAAATGGGGGCCGGGCGTAAGCCGGGCAACCCAACTGGTATGTATATATTCGAAAAAAGGGATGTCTGCTGAATAATAAGATGATATAATACATATAGAAAAGTGTGAGACTCACCTTGTAAGTGCACTCGATTACAGGATTAAGTTCAACATATGGCATAACGTACATGGCTGCAGAGTAGAAGAAATTCATACATTCGCAAAGAATGTAAGCAAACCACTGAAATCTGCAAAAATAGCGAGTGAAATACGCAATTGCAAATGAGTAGGCCTGGAGGGGTGGAAATCCAATCCTATTGTCCTTTATACTTTTCCCTCTGGATAAGCATTCAAAAGTGCGGTCTAGTGCAGTAGAGAGAAGAACGAAGACGATACGGGACACAATTTGTGCGAAAAGATAGGATCTATGAGGAGACGGCATCGCTTGTACATAGATATGTAAATCCTACGATCAAAAAGTAAGTGACAACAATCCGGCTTACCTTCCAAAGCCATACGCATTGACTAGTTTATCAGGGTCCAGGTTTGCATAATAGTTAGTATTGTCAGCGAGATCGTTTTGCGTAAGTGCTGGCTGCAATATAACTACAACTGGTACACCCCATGGAATTAATAACTTGAAAATTTCATCTGTGAGAAAATGTGTTGAGCCGATTTTCCTTCACATCTTGAGCAAGATGCCATCAGTGTTCCTCAAATTTTGTGTGGATACCTTGTATCTACCGAAATGTAGAATATGCACACAAAATCCGAAGAATGTCATGTTTTGACATATCTTCAGAGAACCTAGGACACAAAATAAGGGCTAAATATCTAGTACACCTTGGCTTTCGTAATCGAAGCTCAAGGTCTTCGCCATATAGCCCTGACGCTTGAAGGACTTTTCAGTTTGAGTGAATGGGCACACCTACTGGTTTGTTCATCTGCGCGGCTTGGGGTATTCCTGTGATTGACGTTCCACTCTCTTTAGTTTCATCATGAGACTGAAAGTGTGTTATGTTTACAACTCTATGCTCCCACGCATATAGTGCCACAAATACAAGACTAATCATTTCTGGGCAATAGAGTTGTTTAGAAGCAATTGCTGGCTAGACTCCATTTAAGAATGCAGAATAGTGCATGTTCTGCGTGTCGAGCAGTTGGCCTCTACTCTTGCACAGATCTAACTGCACAGAAATGTGAGCAAACTGAACGTAATGAAGACAAATTTATCATTTAGATTAGTGGAAAAGCGGATCACCCACCATCAGAAAACCAGTGAGTTGAAATGGAAATTACACAAAATGATACGAGGCAATCACCACGACGGTATCGCCATATCGAAGGCTAAGGCCTACATTTGGAAAGGGAGAGGTTTTGTGTGCTCAAAATCGGGCGTGTACTGCACGTGCAACCAACTGCATTTATAGTACCGAACTCTATACCGACTGGCCGTCGATTACCATCCTGCAATAAGATGACTAGTGTTCGGTTCACCATCTTTCCTAGACCTTCAAAATAAATACGCATAGCACATCGTATTTTTTCTACTGATGCCGATTGCCTCATACAAGGTTTTGCTGTCTACGGATTTACTTTTCATGGTATGCCTCCTTTTGTAAACGTAGTCGTGAGATCCGTTTTCAAGCTCTTGGCTGCATCTTCGCGTGATTCGAAGAACATCCACTCCACGCAAGGTCTGCCCACTCTGGAATTGTAAAAAGTGCAGCTATCCGTAATTTGTACAAAACAGTGACAGGAGTTTGTACAGGTGAAGTGAAACGGTAGGAGTTACGTAAACTAGCATCTGGAATTGCAAATTTGAATGGTTCTGGGACACAGCACAGAGGACCAGGCTTAGAGAGGCATTTTCCAAAAAACCGTGAGAACACCGTGTCTCTCCGGATTCCTTTCACATCAGACAAAATTAGCGCAGAAATCCGATAATGGATTGCACAAGTGGATTTGAATAATGTTGTTGTGCTAATAAACCTATCAGGGGGATAATATCAAACTTCAACTAATCTTCAATAGGCCTTATGACCGTGCATGTTTTACGGATAAATGCGTCATTTGTCCACCTGGAAACGATGGAGATTATATGGAGCGAGGGACGGTGTATCACCATCAGGGTTCAGCCTGTGACGAAATATATATTTATATATTTTCTTACTATATCTAAAGCGCTCGCGTCTGTCTGTCTGTTTATACGGAAATTCGGAATTACCGGAAGAAGCTCCTGAAGAAGTCAGGTCAATTTCGGGATGGGTTGGGCATAGGGCAAGACCAACAGAGCATATGTGAATTCAGTTGAGCTCCGCTCACAAGGGGCGGGGCATGTACGACTGCGAGCGGTGTCTTGGACACAATGTCCGAAGTAAGTTTCATAGCAGCCCACATGCAGAGAAAAAAATGGGCGAAAGTGAGGGATGGGCCAACGAGTGAACTGAAGGAGACTCACCGGCGATGGGCGGAGCGTTCTCGCAGTGAGCGGTACTTGCCACATAAGATCATAACTGGATTCGGCGGAAGCGTGGAGTCAGAAAAAATAAGTAAGCAAGGCCTTAGGCGAGCTTGGGATATGTAAACATATCGAAGCCCCGCTCGCAGTAGGCGGGGAAATGTTAGGTTTTCTTTTTTAAAAAATCATAACTCTGCTTAAAAGCATTCATTCTGTAACTTGAAAAGTAAGCGGTTAGAGGCCATGCAAGGAATGTGGTCAAATTCCTGAAGCTGGGTCTGCTCTAAGGAGGGCGGGGCGAAGATAAACATTCATAACTTTGTTCAAAATTGTTTTAGAATGCGGGAAAAAAGTGGTTAGTGAATCCTCTGAGGCGAAGTTATCGCACCATTCAATCTTCGTCCTGTCATCGTCAAAGTCGCCTTTCGTCCTACCTCAACTCCAGTCCTAGCTCCTGATCTCATCGCCGTAGCTCCACTACTTTTGGCTATTTCTTGATTGTGCCACCGACAACGGTAGCTTTAGGCAGGACGGCCACAGCCGGCGCGATATATGTTCTATTTCATCTATTCACGTATTCACATCCCCATTTCCTCCGTCCATGTGAAAACAAATGTTTGAAACATAAACATGAGACGCGATTACCCAGAATCAATAATGATGCAAGAAATAGAAGCAGGATATATTTAGGTTTGAGCACCCTTACCGTTACACTACAGGACCTCGTTACGAATTTCAGACAGTCGCGAATTCATTACATATCGTGAGAAATATTGACGGACTTTCAAGACTCTAAAACTTTGTGGACAGAGCCATGGTTTAGTGCTTTTTTCGGACTCTAGGGAGTTTTTGAATAGGGTGTGGTTCTTGGCAAAATCTCCGCCCATCCCGGTGCACGCCCCGCCCGTTTCTGGTGCTTGGCAATCCCCAAGCAACATGCTCTAATCGCTTTTTCGTGAATTGTGAAGTGTGGAAGATTTTGAGATCCCAGATGCTTCTTTATGTAACATCGGGTTTCGTGAAAGAGAGCCAGACACACAGACAGATACGGTTACATTACATATAAGGGCCATGTAAAGGTCTGGTTAAGATATCCCACTTTGAAGTTAACGAAGAAATTTGTCTGTAAGGTAGTCATCGTTTCAAGCAGCTCGAACTCATGTTGTTTGGAACAAAATATCGAACTAGCTTTCCCACCCAATGAACCGTGAAAAAAAGAAATCCACCAGAAACACAAGTTGTTTGAGTGCTTGACTGCTGAGGTGAAATCACTTTGCTCGAGCAGTTTTGAGGATTAACAATAAGTTTTATTGAGGTTGTGAGGTAGGACACGAGAGGATCTAGTTAAAGTATGATAGAAGCGAGTCAAAATACTCACTTTCAACTATCAAGAACGGTTCGGTGCTCCTCAGAAAAGCTGAAGAGTGGCTAAGGGCAAGCGTCGCTGATCGACGCCTCCTAGAAGCAATGCCAGCCGACGGGAAGCTACCCTTCGGGTCGACGATTGGTGCTACTTCTAGCAGTTTTACGAGCGTTAAGGTTGCCTGCTTTACTCGGCTCTTTCTCATGCTTTTTTTCATACCTATAGTGCTTGAAAGTTCTTGTTCAGTGCTACCTTGCTTTTCATGGAATTTGTTCCCGTCTGATAGTAGCATATTTTCCACTCTCGTTTCTGTTCTCTCCTCGAAAAATTTCATTAGATTGGCTGCATATGGAACAACGCGAGAAAGGTTAATTTTTACGAAGTAACACCATATCTCAGATGGAAAATAACGTGCTCCAACGCAAAGGCGATGGGCGCCCACGCGCGTCGGGTGGCTATGCTTGCTTTATGCCGCCCATTAGATTTTTTGAATGGCACCGAACTATGAAAGCGTCCGGTGATGTTAAAATGGCAACGAACATTCACTCGACACATCCGTAATAGGAAGTTGTTGCGCGCAAACCAGTCCCTTATTCTGAGCGAATAAATTTGTAGGGAAGTAGGAAGGTGGGTGGTGTGCTAAATAAGTGGAGCTCAAGCTCTAGTTGTATGCTAGCCAACTCGGCTTTACGCAGGGAAAGGTGTTGGTCGAACTATTTGTACTTCACATTGAAGAAACCTGAACTAAATGGAGGGTGAACTTTCCTCGATTTCCCATGGACTTGGCGTACTCATCCGTCTGCTAACTAACTCAACCCACATGGTTTGTTCAGAAAGGGACAACTTTATCCATCTCAGACTAGTATCCACCCTGTTCTGCTAAACAGATATACTTATCTTTAAATGTTTGCCTCTGCTCCCGATTTAGTCAACAACGTACCTTGTATTTTTTCTCCCAGGTTAAAGGGAAGCAACCCTTGCGTAGGGAGTTGGAAACAAGACACTTCTTTATTATTCGGGAACCTTCTCATTCCTAGCAATCTGATGAGAATTCTGGGAGTTTATTTGATTGTGTCATTCTAATCTGCGCCCCATTTTCCGTGTGATCCCGTTTAGCGGACGAGTTTTCTTCACGGTAGGGCTCACCGGATTTGAGGAGCGACCGCATGCTGTCGAGGATCTTCCTGCTTCGCACAAAATGCTTACAATTTGTTCTTCGCCTCCTAATTTTCTTTGTAGGATTCATTGTTTCCAAGAGAAACACCTATCTCTTTGGAAAGTCGTTCCTGTACCTCGATCATATTCCTTAAGTTTTGATATGATTTGACCTTGAATCCATTGTCGCGCGTTTACTGATGAAGCTTTGTTCTTGAAGAACGTTTTGAGATTCGGCTTTCGACTGTAAAAATTGCCAAAAAAAAAGAAATAATCGAAAGAGCAAATGTTTTTGTTCCCTTTCAGCGAGCAATCTCTACAGACATGAGAGTGGGGGTCTTTTTGTACCATATTAGTCGAGAACTGCTGCGTTGCACTGACCATTAAGTCTATTCAAATCAATTTCTTTATAGGTACATGTTCTCTTCAGGAACGATTGCGTTCAATAACTTCAGAATATATTGTTTGTATAATTTCTGCTTGTCTGGAAATTCGCGATTGCCGTTTTGTCGTTTCCTTCTACTTATGTTCTGGCAGGTTATGGGACCGAAGAAAGAAGTAAAGAAATACGACCTTAACGACAAGGTTATGTGTAAACATGGGCTCTTCTACTATGAAGCAAAAATAACTGAAATCGCAGAGCAAGATGGAGAACCGGTGTACGTTGTCCATTATCAGGTATGTTTCTGTTCCAGCTTTCAATGCGAAACAATCTTCTTTGGATTTCAGTTCTACGAGCAGTTAATGTACATTTTATACGGTTTTCCTCACAATTTTCAGGGTTGGCATAAGAGATATGATGAGAGAATAACGCAAGCTGAAACTGCGGACAAATTTCTTGCTTTTACACCGGAAAATGTTGCCAGATGCAAAGTGAGTATGTCATGTTCACATTTTCCTTCTTTATTCTAACTTCAGTGGGGAAGTTTTTCTGTTCTTCCTGATAAATACTGTTCTAGAAGGAAATTCAAGAAGCCCAGTCATCGAAAATCAAAAGAAGAAAGACTAAAGAAGGTCATGATGACGATGTGAGTTGTTAAGTTTCAGCGAAATCCTATTCCTTTCATCTTTGAAGATATTTGTTCGAGCGGAATCCAGAATTTTGAGCAGTAAATGTGAGAGCGGTTTAGTAATATGGAAAACATGTATTACAATTTTAAAAATGGATTTATGCGGGAGATTCTCTGTTTGTTGACAGTCCCCTATGATTCCTTGCCTTTCGCCGTCTAGAATTTACTTCAGGGAAGTACTTTGTTACTTCAGAAGCTTAGTTTTCTTTTTTTTAGCCAGCATCTTTTATTTATAGTCCCCAAACGCAAACTGGCCCTGTTGTACCTTTGTTACGTTATTCTTGTGAATGCAGTGTAAATGTCGCGGTTCGCGAATAGTAATCGTCTTCCGCGAACAGACAGACCACACTAATCGATAACCGCGAGCGCGGCTCAAGAAACGCGGCGTCGGCGATCGTCTTCTGCATTGTCGCGCACGGTCGACCTCAAGTAAAAGAACTATCATAAATGATTGATTAAAGCCACAGTAAGGTAAAGCTTTACTACGTTGCTGAAAGACCATTCTAATTTTTTCGAGCTGATTTGATTAGTCCACGCAAGACCCTTTGTCAGAGTACTTGCCGCGGTAGTGAACGGCTTATTCGTGGTTCACATATAGTCCTTATTATTAAAACCACATCCTCTTACGATGGCCTACTCGTTCAGGCAATGCTCAAAAAATACCTCTTCAAATAACAAAAATATCCTAACAGAGAGGTTTTCTGGAACTAGCGAGGTTTTCGAATTAATCATTCTCATATTCTACTTAGAAAATCGATTGACTTCACAAAAGATTCCATTAAAAGGTTGAAGCTTTTTTAGAAATATCGGAGGTTTCATTGCTTTCACAGATAAATTATTTCGGAGATGGACACAAAAGGTGTTTGTTATACACATTATAGACAGTACAATTCTTAACAGTTGATGGCAAGAATTTTACACTTTTTGAAATCAAGCATAAAAGAATGGTCTATTTGATGCTTTGGATTTTTACAAGGGTTTCTTCTTGCTCTAGGAATCGGTATATTTTGTATAAAAGCATACAGAAGTTCCGAGATCAGAACATTGACAGATTCGAATTGACATAGGCCGCCTGGTAGGCGTTGTATCCCTAAATTTCTCTGCTACTCAAATTTCCTAAGATTAAAGGTGAAAAGCTCAAACTTCATTTTATGTCAAAAAGCTTGTTGCTTCATCTTTGCACATCTCATTCTTTGTAGAGAGGAACCCAATATTTTATTCAGATCGAGTTTCTCAAAGGTTCGAAGAAGAATTTTGCCAAGACCATGCAAACCGTTAGTTTAACCTTATTGGTTGCGTTCAGACTTCAACGATTTAACCGACATCCGTCCGTCGCGTGCGTACCGCGATGGCGGTTTTAGGCAGCTGTTGACAGCGCTGAATACCGATCGATACCGCGAATTGAGGAGTTGACTAGTTCCATCATACCGTCTTGTAATACCGATCGTCATTCAGCGCTGTCAACACCTGTCTAGAACCGCTGTCGCGGCACGCATGCGGTGGACGGGTGGACGGACGTCGATTTAGTAGTTAAAGTCTGAAGCAACCTTTGTGCTCGTGATTTGTGTTACTCCCATATTCTTTTGAAAAATGGATACAAATTTAATGATCGAGAAGAAGACCTAAGGAAAAAAAGAAGGCAGACATTGCACAGTTTTTAGGTAACGGCTCCACAGTGTAAACCTTTCTCACGATCGTATGTGATATTATGTTGTAAAAAAAAGTATCGCATACATTATTTTTTCGTCTATTTTATAGCGCCTTCTTATCAACAGAAGCACTGAATATTTTGGCCCCATCGAAAAATCAGTTCTCATGACGTGCAATCCTTTCACTCTGTAAAAATGCAGTAATTCGCCAGAGACGGAGTAGAGTCAACAAGTGACATGTGACGTGTTTTTTTCATCTTGCGGCGATATAGCAGTGGATTATAAAACCGCCTAAACTTTTTCTCGGAATCTATTACGAGTGATACGATCTGGACTACGGTGTCTTGCAGACTTGAAGTTAGCTTCATGATCTCCAAATAAGGAAATGGCCTTACGCGCTCGTTGCGCACCCATATTTTGTGATAGGGTGCTTTCAGAGTCAGCGACGTGCGTTGATTCAACCTACTTCAACGACCAACCGACCGTCCGCGATGCGTGCCACGCATTTATAACGCAGGACAGATTGCGTTCAGGGCCGCGTGAGCGGTATCGATCGGTGTCGAGCGATGACAGCGTGTGGCCAGCTACGCGGTCGGTCGGTCGGCCATCGGTTGAAACAACGCATGTCGTTTAACTCTGAAAGCAGCCATTGAACGTTCACATATAATCGTTGAAGGTGCTAATATTATCAATGTGCAGATTCTAATGATCAATGATACGATTTGAAGATAGTCCTCACTTGAACTGTCCCGTTGCTTTCGCTCTCCATTGGTCTCAAGGCGAAAACGAGCTGAATTGATCAACGTTATCCTAACTTTGATCGCTGAAGCACAAACTAGGGTAAGAAGGTGTAGAACACAAACTTCTCGTGCTTCTTGTACCATGTACAGAGCCGCCTAAATGCTTTGCGTAAAGTTACGCAAAGCTTTTAGGTAGCTAGGTCGTTGGAATTGGGCGAATCCTATATTTGCGGTGAGGTCTTTTGACCGAGACATTGGTGAATCCCTACCGATGGCTCTTACTTACGTGGATGATTTGGTTACTTTCTGAAAAGTTTTGGCTACATCGTTGTTCTCAATTGTGACTATTTTTTACAGGGAAGAAAAAGTGACGCGGGAAGTCGTGCATCTACACCTAACAGCGTTCCTCGTTCTGCTTCTGTATCAACACCACTGCGAAGTAAGCTTTGCTACTCATCTTGGAATATTTTTTTATGATTTAAAGATCAGTATTCCTAAGTTTCTAATACGCTGGTCTCATTTGTTTTGCTTCATTTTCGAGCTGGAAACTGTATTTAGTTACGTAGGTTGATGCATAATTATTGCGGATTTTTTCGCGGCTTTTTTTCTCTCGATAGAATTTGAATATTGAGTTCGGGTTTTTTCTAGAAATGATCCACTTGTTTTCCTCTACAAGAATATACACAAAAAACCATCCGCATATTCGCAAAATTAGGCTTTACTACTTCGAGAAAGATTGGAAGGTGGCGCATTCATTCCGCGATCTCAGTAACTTTCCAGCGATCGTTCGTTTGGTGATCTGGTGAAAGTACACGTGATTTTCTGGGGGTCAAACACGGTCATTTTGATATTTTCCATTTTCCTGCATTTTACCTGCCTTTATATATTAGGTTGATGCATAATTATTGCGGATTTTTTCCAGCAAATTTTACTTAAAGAAACTATAGAAATACTAAGCAAAGACATATTCAAATAATTACTACGGAACTTATTTACCATCTACGTCAAGCACTGCTTCCCATTGATTAGTTAGTCGGATACCAAAAGCCAAGAAGTTTTGATCCTTACGGGCGATCCACGCCTTAACATCGGCCATCAAGTCATCCAAATCGACGTAACTTCTATTCTCTAGCCATTTTTTCGATGAACGGTTGACGAGATAATCCATAAAAGTTTCTGCTGGTGAATATGGCAGATCTAGGGGCAGATCCCATTTCTTGGTTGGTTCTGGCTCATTGTTCGATCACCGAAAAGTTACTGAGATCGCGGAATGACTGCGCCACCTTCCAATCTTTCTCGATGTAGTAAAGCCTTATTTCGCGAATATGCTGGTTTTTTGTTTTTTGAATATATTCTTGTAGAGAAAATCGAGTAGATAATTTCTAGAAAAAACCCGAACTCAATATCCAAATTTTATCGAGAGAAGAAAAGCCGCGAAAAAATTCGCAATAATTATGCATCAACCTAATAGTTCTAAGAAGTCCGATGGAATATTGATAACATCAATATAACATCACTCTGCGGTTTGATCTAATCGCATCCCTTGTAAATCTGGCACGAGTTGAGAGCTTTCAATTTGCTGCATGCTCACCAAGTGCCTTTTCTCAGTTTTTTCGATGTTATGTCGAGGTGATTCTCGTAAACTCCACAGTGTAAAGTTAGTGATGAAACATTCTGAGCGGTGCTGAATTTTTGCATACACTTTTTCTTCCTCAGTTGTGTTAGTGTGAAACAACTGCCTACTTGCGAATAAGTTTGAGGAGCGCAACAGAATTGGAGTTTGCATCAGGTTTTTGGTAGCAGTTGAGTTTATGGGCAGGTTTAGGTATTAGACCACTAAAGACTAAAGAGATCAGAACCCAGAGACCAGAAGTGCAGATTTCTTCCAACTTATACGTTCGGCATATGCGACCACAAATTAGATAATTAATGCGGAGTTCTCAATATTGCAGAATGTATAGGCAGTTCTTAATGAGGATTCGATCCCATCACAGACTACTTGCGTTCTGTGTTTTCACTCGTGCACCTGACTTCATCCCAAAATTGTTTAACTATATAGCCTTGAGCATACAAGTTTTCATTATACTTGTATTCTAGCAAAAATCGCCAAGAAAAGAGCAGAAGCAGGAACAGATACTCCAGCAGCCACTTCTACGACCANAGGTTTAGGTATTAGACCGCTGAAGACTAAAGAGATCAGAACCCAGAGACCAGAAGTGCAGATTTCTTCCAACTTATACGTTCGGCATATGCGACCACAAATTAGATAAATAATGCGGACTTCTCACTATTGCAGAATGTATAGGCTGTTCTTAGTGAGGACTCAATCCCATGACGGACAATTTGCCTTCTGTGTTTTCACTCGTGCATGTCATTTCATCCCAAAATTGTTTAACTATATAGCCTTGAGCATACAAGTTTTCATTATTCTTGTATTCTAGCAAAAATCGCAAAGAAAAGAGCAGAAGCAGGAACAGACGCTCCAGCAGCCACTTCTACGACCAGTACCTCTGAGCCAGAAAATAAGTCTCCTGTTCGAGAACGTGATCCAGTTCTTCTTCAAGAATTAGATGTAAGCGCTTCTTCAATCCTACCTGCTTCCGCAGAACGACCTCACAATATTTTCTTTTCAATCTTGAAGATACATTACAGAAACTAAATGATATGCCTTCTTGCCTCCTTCAAATAATCGTTGATGATAGCGATATCATGACCCGTCAACGTATGGTTTCTCGCCTTCCTGCACGTTATACAGTGGACACCATCATTAACGATGTGGGCGTTTTCATTTGTCTTAGCCTTTTTCTTCGAACTTCAGAGTTTGAAAGCTCAAAAATAAGTAGTGTTGCTGCTTTCTTTTTTCTGTTTGTTTAGCTGTTTTGAGAGAGGCCTGAGATTCGAACGTGATTAAGTTAATTTCCAACAAAAACCTCATGTTAGCTCTTATTATAATATTCAAATAAGTTCAGCCCAGAAAATTATGTAACATTCAATCCTCTTCAGTATTGTGCGGAACTTGGATTTTCATCTAAAGAAGGCGACGATTCCGCTGTGGCAGATAGCCCTTCAGGACTGGGAAGTAGTGCGATTGGATTGCGTGATTTCTTCAATGGTGTGCTAGGGTACGTTCCAATAGATCTGATCTCTGAAACTTTTTGATACATACAAATTCCGCTGTTGTTCCTCACATACTGCAATCGAATCAACCTAACAGACTAGCACTATCGTCAAACGGTATTTCAAGGAACATAAATAATAGAATTCACTTACAAGAATGTATCGAAGGCATCTTGTAGGAATGGATTGGCTTGATTCGCAAAAACGCAATGGCGTGCGCCTAATATTTAGATGAGAGTTATCTTTCTCACCTTCTAAAGCGATATTTCATTTGTGAACAATATTACGCTACCCCGCACTTGATACCATAAAATAAAATGTCGATGTAAGATTTGTGTTTGACTAAGAACTAAGATCAAAAACCTATTATTCGGCTTGCGTTTCTGCTTTGTCCCTCTCGTCAGATGCTGGTTACCAGTTTTAATCTTGGAAAATACGCAGACCTTGACATTGATCTAATGTCGAACTTGGACGCTCAAAAACGTCGAAGGTTTTTGAGATGCAAAATATACTGAATGTCTTAACCATATTTTTAAAGGTGTTTGAAAAAAAAGGACAGCAAGTTTTTTAAGGTATCAGCTTCTTTACAAGTTTGAACGCCCTCAGTATGCAGCTGAAATTGAAAAGGCAGTGGGATCAACTGAAGCGGTTCATAGAAAGAGAAAGTCGCAGTCGTCACCCGGTTAGTTTGCTTCGTCATTTTTTCAATACCTGAATAGGATTGAACCATTAGCCGTATTTTTTAGATGAGATTGGAAATGCTTTAATACCGTCTAAGCTCTACGGTCTTCCTCATCTGCTTCGGTTGATTGTCAGGCTCACTACTCTTCTCCGCGACGTGCCATGGAACGACAATGTTTTCCGGGTAAGTTGCTATACCAACTCTTGACGTGATCATCAAATTTTTCATTGATGCCGGCCTTAGATGTATTTGGCTGTGAATGGTTTTATAAGGGGTTCGTACTTATTTTAAACTGGTTTCTCGTTAGGCTGTAGATCCTCTGAGATAGAAAAGTACAGGTGTTGGCTTTTTGAAGCGGGATGGATCTTGCCTTTTTTTTCTCTTTTGGCGCACATACCCCAAGTTATGCTTGTGGTGCGCCATTATTGGGATCTGGAGTTGTGGTCATCTGCTGACAACCGAAGGTGTTTAGTGTAATCAATGATATGAATGAAAGAAGCATCTGACACGTGCGTGTAACATAGTCCAACCTATTTTACCTCTTCATGTTAGGTTTGCCTTGTAGTACGTGCCGTTAATGTTGAACATGTCTTATTTGATGTTCAGTGCCGCCTACTCGGTTTCATGACATAAAACACGCAAACATTCACATCAACCACCAGGCAGTTCTCTCTAGATTCATTATCTAGTGAATTAGATAGCGAAACTGAATAGCGAAGTGAACATTATTTTGCAAAATTCGCTGTTATTGTACACAACTAGTGTAAATGGACCTAGGAGACTTTGCAGTCCGAACAAGGAGATGAATTCCTTCTCTATAGACTACAATTATCGAGCCTCTGGAAATATTGCACTATACTGTCACATGAAATTAAGGTGATTGCTCAGGTAATCATTTCACTCTCGTTTCGAATGGCTCAGAAACGATCACCCGCATGATGTTTTCTTAGTCAAAACTTCATCATCTTCTTTTGCTTCTTTCTTATTTTCAATGTTTTCCAATGCAAAGTTGTTAGTTCTCATATAATTGTCATGCTTCAAGCTACAAGTTCTCGTTTAGTTGTCTTCGGTCAAGGCAGTGCTTACCACTCAGTTCAACACTTCCCTTTTCTTGTAATTTCAAAATTTCCGGACGTTAAGAAGGGTATGGTTGCTTCCACTGTCGCTGCCGATTTTGACTTCATGTCCAAAAGTAGTAGTAAGTGATCTGACTAGGAGGTCCGGTCACTCTGTTGTTGGAGCCCATCGAAACTTCTGTCGAGCATTTAGCCTCAAAGTCCCTTCTTAGCGGTTTTTTGTAACCTCGTTCCTACGTTACTTAGCTTGAGGCAAAACAGTCGAAGATGAACCTCGTTTTGATCGTCCATGTATACAACTTGAATATAAGCTTTAAGGAAAATCTTAGGTCCTACTGTCTTACTAAAGGTATTTCATTCGGGTGGACCAGCGCTGGAAGCATTATTAGGTAATTTCTGCGTGTTTCAGGATATCATAAAGTGTACACAGCATCTCATCGGGTTTCTCGAGAAAAATCATCAAAAATACTACAGTATTGAGAATGACTACGAGAATACCACGCCAGAATATCAAAAAACTGCATGGGCATCAACGTCGTGAACGGAAAGAGCGATGTCGAGAAGTTGGTTGTTATTGAAAAGTCCTTTTGAGGTCTCCTCATGTATAAACAGTTGCATCAAAGTATTCTATCGTTTTCTGATCAGTTTTGGTCTCAATTTCTTTCACAGTTAGTTTAGTTGTTAGGTTACTGAATCGTCATAATATTCCACATAGAACCAATCTCTCTCATTTCTTGAAGTTGTGTCCTGCATCCTGTTCGATTTCTCTTTTTCTATTTTGATAAGTTGCTGGTCGATATAACCGTGCTCCTACTTTCTCCAATGCATTATGAACTCGGTTATACTAAGTATTTCTATTCCTTTCATCAGACGTTGCTAATATTCATCTTCTGTACTATTCTTTTTGTTCGTTTTTTTTTTCATTCAGTCGTGTATAGCGCTATTGTATATTTGATTTTGATGATACCTCGTTACAAGCAATCAACGATACTGCAGTTGCAAGTGTCTGTGAAGTGACGATAAATACCCTTTATTCTCACTATCACTGTGCGATTTCATGTTATAGGGATTCGGTGCGTCGCGTGATGTGGGGGATGGCCTGTATGAAAGGTTTAGTTTAATTTCGGAAAGTAACGGGGTAACGGAATCGGAAAACACTCTAACTGGTGTTACGATATTTTCAGCATCTCCATCGCAGAAGACGGTCGAGTAACTCATCTGACCCCAGAGCCCTATTTGCAAGAGATGCAAGAGATTCTGTTCCCCCTCCCCTTTCAATCTTTCCATTAATGTTCTCCCTACTTTTGACAATCAGGCAATCAGTTCATGAACACGTATGATAATCCAATAATTTTCGAGGAACTTTATGAGACGTTATGTCGCAGGAACCATAGTCCACTAACAAACACGATAAGACCCCCGCTGGGCAGAGCAATTCACTGGTTATATGTTGGAGAACGTTTTTACCCTCTGGATGGTTTTACACCTTACTCCTTGAACCCGTCCCGGAGCCCGTGTTGAGCAAAAGTGCCGCTGTTGCTCTACACCTGAATTGAGGGCACCCCTATCCGGCCCCTAAGAGCGAAAAAGTTTTTTTTGGAATACATCACCAGTGTTCCAAAAGTGAGGGAGGGTAAGAGATAGTCAAGATGAAGTCTAAAAACAGCGGTTTGCAGCGTTCAGGAGACATTTCGTAGAAAAACAGGAGCACATGCATGAAGGATTCGAATCCCCTTGCGATGCCTTTAGTCCACCGCTCTGCCAGCTGCGCCTCCGTAGCCCAGCTGACAAATTGCTCGGTCTGATTATTTATACGACGCAGCGATATAAAACAAGAAAATCGAGTTCCGTAAGTTTAATCTTAAATGTTTTCACAGACTTGAATGCAGGTTCCAGATTGGAGTTCGAAAACACCCACCGCGGTATATTTCATTTCCACTACGACCTGATATCCTTCTTCCCTCGTGACACGAATCGCTGTCTGCCGTTCTCTCCTTCTTAGATGGAAGTGCTTCGTTTCACCCGCCATATGTCTCCTTTTAAAAGGAAACGGGTTCGAAGTGGTTCTCAAAATATGAAGGAGGTTGCGTAGCCGCCTCCTTGACGATTGTGAAGATGATGGAACTTTTGGTCTGGCAATGAGTTTAGTGCTAATCGAGTTTAGGAGAAGATAGAATTAGCGCACGTCCCTGTACCGGTATTAGTGCATGAGTGCGAAGCTGTTCCCCATCATACACGGAGCTTGCGCCCTGATTTCCCTTTTCCAGCTTTAGCGTTCTTTTAGTGTTATAACGAGTCGACGATTCTCCATCCACATCTCAGTGCCACAGTTAGGTGGACGGAATCTGCTGTGCAAGGTTCTGTTGTATTATCACAGCCACATACGTGGTCGCACTCTGCTTCTACCAGCGGACTCGGTCGGCCCTGGCACACAGCAGCGTTCTTTTTCTATGCTTATGTCTTGGTCTCCGAAAGTTTGTTGATTAGGAGACTCGAAATCTGCACAACCTCGAATGTGCATGATTTCCACTTTGCAATAAGCAGTAATTCAAACCATCAGGTCTCTGACAGTAACGATGAAGTCAAGCGTCGGCCCTTATTGATCTTCACAGTTCTTAAACACATTCGTAAAAACACATTCGTAACTAATGCTCAGAGTTACAACGAAAAGAGTGATGATAAGGGTCTTCAGTGTGCTGAAGGAATTCAAGCCGAAGGAATGTCACACTCTCTTGTGCCCCCAATGAGTGTTCTACGGCACTGATGGCTTGCTTTTTCAGTGCATAATGCATAGGTAGCTTTTTTCAAACGTGCATGGATTAATAAGGAAGGATGATGAAAACATTTTTGATGTTGGGCATTTGTGCTCCATTTTGCTTCACTGTTCCTCTGATGGTGGGTGGTGTCTATCTTCACGTAATTATGTATTTATGGATTCCCCTGCCTGTGAAGAGTTGCCCCATTCCCTATCGGTTACACATTGCGTTCTATTGCAGTACGACGTAGCTGATGTTTAAGACAAAAGTGCCCAAGCCATCATCTACATAGTGACCTCAAACTCGCAACTCAATTGAGTTGATAGGTCCTCCGAGTCACAAGAGAGACGGTCCGGCTCACTGCGGTTTGAAGTATTTTTGTAGTAGAACCGAAAGTTCAATGTGAAGAAGGCATTGCACCTTCCACCGTTGGATCGCCTGCTTATTCCTGGCCTATCGTTCTTTTTGATTCGGAATACTCGTACCCAGACATTATACCTTCACTTTTGAAAGATGTTCATCGTTCTTCTATCGAATCACCTACACTGGGCTACCCTCCTTCGTGTGACCAAGCCGAAACGCTAGCCTGATCTGCCATTTTTATTTCAAAGCAAATCGTACATTTCTGATCGCAAAATTTTCGAGAAATACTACTATGGTTGTAACCCTTATACCAATCTCGTAATCTTCAACTTGACAGTAACCCCATAATTAGTCACTCCCCTTTTTTATTGAGTCTGTGTTGCAGCGACTTCTCTTCAACTGGTCGACTGATTACTTATTCGAAACTTTGCATGGTACTTATCAAAGTTGCCGACTGATAAGATAATACCATTATCCATGGCCCATCTTCATTTCACGAGTATGAGACATTGGTCGAGCTTTTCAGATTAGTGGTGGCCGGCTAAGTTGAAATAGAGAAATAAATTGGAAACGAAGAAGGGAAAATTGGCGAACCGTGACTGGTAGTAGTCGTTATATGATAGCGAGAAATGACCCCGATTCCCTTACCCTATTATCGTACCAGCTTTGATCAGACCTTGTCACTACTGCTATCACTTTCTGTCAAATTGCTCTGCAATACCGACTTTTAGTGGGAAACATATCAAACACTACGTGGTAAATGAAGAAGAAGTTGGGAGCCAAGTGGATCTTGCCTTATCCGTCTCATCATTTTCTTTCAGCCGTTATCTACGGTTCACCAAATCCCTTCACCCAGAACCTATTGAAGTAGCAACATTCCACTGCCAACTTGAGTCATGCATACACATGCATGCGCATACATCTACAAACAAACACACACCACTCCATCAACCCACCAACAGCCACCTAGCAGTTATGTGTTCTAAAATCTCATCTACAGGAAGTCTTCTGAGAGTAACCTGAAAAAGAAGTGGTCAAAAGCGAATTTGTAGCGTCGAATGTAATCTCTTCATCGGTCTTTTCCATAAACGTGTACAAGGAAAAAGCCTTTCAACAAAAAATTAAAAAAAACAACAACAAAATAACAATGAAGTGAGATGTTCAAAATGCAGTGAAGAAGGGCTAGTACTGGGCTGGTGGCGGTGGTGGCAATAAGACCTCGGAAATCCGGTCCCCACATAAAACATAGAACCATGAAACATCTTAAGGGAAGGTCTTGACCGCTTCTACACTCAACAGCCGCGCAAATGCACTGTTTATATTACCTAAGAGACTCTATCACTAGTTGACCGCGGTCGGGCCTGTTTGCTCTAACGTTCGTCCTTGATCATTACCTTCTTAAAAGTACGCCTTTTACTGTACCTCGTTCCATTCAACAGTAGATTTCATGCCTATACGATGTTTCAGAAACAAATCCGTTCCGTTAGTAGAACTTGTACAGAAACAAACTTAACGCCTTGCATTTTTCCCTGGTATATGGGATATGCCAGTTCAGATCAGACAGAAACCGAATGGCGAAGCAGAAACCCTTTTGGAAAGTACGCAAAGTGAGACGGTCAATGTGAAGAACGACGGAACTAAAGAGCATACGGCTCATCGAGACCGCTATGCTGCTCTTGATGCAGACAAACTGATGGATGCCTATGGTTTTGGAAGGTGTGCAAGAGCACCCTCAGTTTGATGCTTTTTTTTGAATTCCTTTGGCTCTACTCTTATGATGAGAAGCTCTTTCACAGATATCAGTTTTTTGGTTATTTTCTTTCCGAATGCATGAACTTCTTCTACTCGGCGGCGATGTACGTCATGCCCTATGTGGAACCCAATCCTGTACTCGAATGTACTTTCAAGGTGAGCGAAAATCTTTTCAATTTCACTTGCTCGTGACTCGGTTTGTTTCAAATTGTTGCACTAATCCATGTGGAGTTCAAAATGCGATGTCAAAATCATTCGTTCATTTTACGATGATTAAAGTCGGTAACCAGCTGTCGTTCGTAATTTACAAAAACAAGACAAACAGTTCCAATATTCTAGGGTAAATGAAAGGCTGAATGAAGTAGAATGATGGAAAGTAAAAGATCGTAAGGAACTTTATCAACTAGTTTGTATTCGGGAAATTGAAGAAACTGCTCTGTATTCTGATCGCGATTGTTCACCACTAAGCTCATCGAAACTCGGTTTTAGTTGGTCGTATCAGGACTATCATCTCTCACACGGTAGCAAGGAGGGTCTATCTCTCATATGGCACAAATGAGGGGTTTATCTCGTTACTCGTGCCTAGAAGTGAAGTTGGGTACAAAAACACATAAGGTAAAGCAAACGAGATTGATTCTCGGTGTAAGAGGGATTGGCATTTCAAAATATTGCTACCCCTAACTTCTTCAGACTTTTTATGGCCTTCTTTTATGGGTACATTCCGAAGCTCATAATTCTTCTATTTTTTTTTTGGATGTAGCAGCTTTTAAGGAACTATCATTTACTCAGTTTGTTTGAATTAGAGGAATCAGAAGGTGAAGAACGCAGCTTCCCGCTCGACTTGATTTCCAACCTCCTCCTAAAGGATCTCCTACATTATTAAAACGGGGTATTAAAGTCCACTTTACATCTATTAGCTATTCCTCGATAGTACAAAGAATCGAACTTCTGTCAATGCAAAAGTGCTTGATACCACACAGCCGATGGATGGGGCATAACCTAGAAAGAACAATTCACCCCTCCCCCCACCCCCTCCCCCTGATTAAATGTCTTGAACGAAAGGGTTGCTGGTTCACCTATCGTCCCGCTGATAATCGATTTCCTCATGCGGGTGCCAGAAAAGTCTCCATTCGTATTCAGCATTTCTTTCGTTGAATGCCGTTCTGGTGTCCAAAGAATTCAGTTAGTAACTGTCCTGATCCAAAAGTCATCACGATATCGCATAAGCGGCCCGCCTGGTCTTCGATCTTTTCCCTGAGCAACGGCTTCCCTGATCTTCTTTCGTTGACTTAGCGCGGAACTCCGGACTCCCTTCTGCATTTGCGTGTTAATGAAAATTTCTGGCATCGTCCTTGCTAATTAGTCTCGTTTAAAGAATGAATCCATACCCGTCGATCCAGAATGTCGAATCATGGCGGTCAATGAAGGCTCGCCGAATGGAGTATGTGGCACTGCAATCGGAACGAATCTAACGTGAGTTGTAATCGTAACGAACGCCAGTAATTCTAGTAATACATTGCTTGTATGAGAGTGATTTCGAAACTCTTGAAAACAGATTCATAAGTCACCTTTGAGCGCTGCTCCCTTCAGAATTGAACGTACACAAGTTGTAGATCACCTGCCCCGGCATAGTGAAAGTATTTTAACGGTACATACTATAATAGGGAAGAGGGCAAGACACTGTTCGCTCGTTCACTACGCTCGCTCAGAGAATGTGGAGAAAAGCTCATCGGTGGGGTCTAAAAACCGAATTTAGTTCGAAAGAACACCTAACTTCGTTGACTGACCGTGTAAGGTTTGTGTAATTAGGTGGTTACCTTGTATGGACTCGAATAGGCCATCAAAACAACAGCTTCACCCTAAGCACACACAGTGCAGTCAAGGCGCGGGATCTTTACAATGTGAACAGTAATAAGGAGTAATACGGCAGGTTAAGATACAATTACAGCGAATGAGATCCTACGAGAGGGATAAGTATAGCTCCTACATCTCAGAGCACCAAGGCGATGAGTTGCGGTTCCTCTTCTTGTGGATGTTGTTGAGAACGCAATTTCAATAGCTCCCCCACCCCTTTCTACCCCCTTCTGGGGTAAGTACGAGTCCGGTGAGAACGAATCATTGGATGAGAGATATGCTCTTTCATATACAGCTCTTCCCGAGCACGATATTTCGTAATCTTACTGTCTCTACAACTTTCATCTTCCNTTTTTTCGGTGGTGGTTTGTCCCTTTGTGTGGTCCATGCCGTGCCGGAGTAATCGTTTTCCTGAAGGGCTGCGGTGCGTTGCCCTCTTCATCGTGTCTAATTTTCTGCGGAGGCCACTCAACTTCATTCTTTGGTTTCCCTGCTGTCGGGACTACTCGCTTACACAGAACTTCCTAATACTCGTGCCATCGGTTGGTGCCATAGCATCCGATTCGACCTTGCTCGTTATGCAGAACCCTATCCAACGACTTGTGTGGGTGGTCCAAATCTCCGGCTTTTGCGTCGTCGAGTAGTCGCACATGGTTTACGACTTTTCTCACATTCTCAACTGTTGTCTTGATCAAGTTGTAGACCTTGACCATTCTTTCTCCTGCTCGAGGGTCTGATGCTCTATTGGGGCCATGCCGATGGCGACCTGTACGTCCCTCAACCCCATGCATCTAGCCACAGTGCCAAGTCCTTAACGATGCGGTCGATACTCGCTTCTTCGGCGCCCGCGTTAAGAGAACGTCCAGCTTAGTTCTATCTGAGTTAGCTCGTCCATACTGTATGTGATCCCTGTCACAGCATCGCCCAACAACATGCGAATATCTGACAGGCAGGCACTTCTGTTTGAAGTAAAGCAAAACTAGTCCGAGGGCTTCTTCCGCAGCTTTATCCTTGAGGCATACACAGTACAATTAAGGTACGAGATCTTTACAGTGTGAACAGTAATACGGTACTGTATACAGGTTAACATATAATTACAACAAATTAGATCTTACGAGAGGGACGAGTGTTGGTCCTACATGTCAGGGCACCAAGGTGCGATGAGTTGCGGTTCCTATTTTGAGGGTAAGTTTCAGAGCGCAATTTCAATAGCTCCCCCACCCTCCCCCCCCCCCCCCCC
>UZAF01016662.1:51617-69954 GCA_900617895.1 Haemonchus placei
ATTAATTGTTGAATGTAGATCAATACATTTCAATGAAATGATTGATCATAATTCTGAACGGGAACAACGAACGGGAACAACACAGATTTATATCGGGAGTTTTCATAGACAAAAACCCCCTTCATATAATACATACATTATTCATTCGAAACGAATCCAGCCAATACAAACAGTCCTGTGTGTAGCACTGAGAGGTCTCATGCCAGTCACTTCATGTGTAGTTCATTGTGGAATACAGGTTTTGGCGGTTCACATCCTCGTCTGCCATCCACTACGTTTATTGTTCCCCAACAGTTGTGCCCATATTTGGTGACCTGAACAACCATATCAGCTCTTCTTTTTATTCATCTTTCTTAACATTTTTCGTTCTGCCCACTTTTCGTCATAACTTCGTTTTTTCTATGTCCAAAGTTTAATTATTATAGTATATTTGCTCCATTCTCGGCATCCTATAGTCATGGAAACAGAAATGTATCGCACCTAGAAATTTCTTTGAGTTCTTTTGTATAGTGACCTGCTTTAGAGTCACATGTCTTTAAGTAATGAGAAGCAGTACTGATATTTCCATAGAAAAAAACCAAATTTCTATTTTGATGTACCTTTTATCCCCGAATTCTTGTTTATACTCTTTTCATAGACTTAGGTAGTGCAGTGGCAAAAAGCGCATTATCATGCACGCATGGTCACGGATTCGAATCCCGCACCGATACCCACATAGGCGAACCAAGCCTTCCATCCTTCCAGGAGCGGTTAATTGGTACCAGACTCGTCTGGGAGGGTAAAAACACTGACTTGTACATCGACCGGCCACCGCAAGTCATTGTGTAGGCCACATACGCATTCATTACGCCACTACGATTCTGAATGGAAGTCGAGTGCCGAGGTGCATCCTCCAGATGGAATTTATTTACGCCCAAAGACTTTGTGTTTTATCCTTTAAGGAGACTCTTGTTAGGCAGACTTGAGCATCTGGTGGTCGAAGGTAAGGTAGAATCAAGAGCGTCTCCCCTCCGCTAGAACCCAGAACACAGTCTTCTTACTACACAATTCTACAATGTTCCTTAGCCTTCCTCTCACCGTTAGAACCCAGAACACAGTCTTCTTACTACACAATTCTACAATGTTCCTTAGCCTTCCTCTCATAGCTGTTCTTACTAGTTCCTGCCTTTCCCTGTAAAATTTGTATTCTTCATTCACCATACTCGTGGTGTGGCCTAAATCACGCCAACCGAATTACTCACCGTCCTTCACATTGTCATCTATAAGACAAATTTTCGATGAGCAAGGAACATGATGACAAAACCTTTCATTCTCTTTTCTGAGGTTTTCAATTTACCGGTTTCTGTAGGGTATTATATGTCTACTCCATTGTCTTCACATGTGACCATAGTTTTCCAGTTATTCTACCAAAAACCAACTTCAATCGTATCACACTCTCCGAACTTTGTCTCCAGTTTTTCCGAATCTTTTACATCACTTTATATAGGCCTGTGCACTTCAGCCCTTGTTTACCCGAACTAAAGATGTAAATACAGAAACGCTCAAAAGTCTTCGGTGAAAAGGTTCTTAACTTCTTTCCTACTGGATCTAATCACGCGAAATTTCGATATGTGTAGCATGAGTGTATTGTGAATATATACCACTGTTAACCTGCCATCTGGTCATGTTCCTGATATCCCAAAGAGCTTGAAATCAAAATCAACTGGAAATACAAACATTGGTCCTCCTAGGAATTCTTTCCTTTTCGTCATGTCCAAAGTGTACGAGCGCTAATGCCGAACATAGTAGATTATAAAAACGCACATAAGTTTTGAGTAACTGCAGACGTCAACAACTTTAGTTTTAGCAAAATCTGCTACCGCAACAAACACCTTGCTCTATCTGTGGATATTGTAGCTTCGCAGTCAAATAGTGTTGGGTAAAGTGAAATATGCTCTAGTTGAACATATCCAAATTTTGCGCGATTTGGTCTATTACGAAAAAAGTTATGAACGAAAAAGCGTCAAAGCATTTCACCGGAGACTTTTGAGCGCTACTGTATTTCCCTGTGAAAGTTACAGAGCTGCTTCATTTAGTGTCACACTGTCTTCTGAAAGGGAGGAATGGGTCTCAGTTCTGCGTTGTGGTAGGGGAGGGGTTATACGAGATAATGAATAAAAACCCCCCGACTAAACTCTTCATCGGCTAGTCGACCTTCTGAAGGCATAGCTTAGGACAGGAGTGATTTCTGTATTTCTTTCTAGCATGAATCCATAGACCAAATGGTAGCCCGCAGGACACTGTTGGGTGGAAACGCAGTCTCGGCAAACGCTAATAAGGGCTCCAAACCAGCTCAATCAACGTACATAACCGAAAATGGCCATTTTATGACGGCCTTCTTGAGGCTGTACCATTCACAGTGAAGTGTTGGGACGCCGCCTATTAGTGCGCTTATGTGAGAGGCACCCAGACGACTGCAGACACGCGATCTTGTAAGACCCACTTTCTCACTAATTCCTTGAAGCCTTATAGTTCTTTAGCGCTTCCATGGCCAATCTTGCACTATTCATATCACAACTTCCCCAATTTCACTTGGGCTGGATCAATCAGAATCATCTTGAAGTGTGCCTTTTAGAACAGCCATAGGCTATTTTGACTGACAGGAATTGCTCGATATTCTACTGTTCACTTTTATTTCTATATGTGGGTACTACGTTTTTCGACATTTTTAAAAAAACGGTAGACACTTCATTTCAGACTTGACTGATAGCCGATTCCCTAAGCAAAAGGACAACATCGTATTATATGAACAAACAAAACACAAGATTGATTTAGTGCAGAACGAGAAACAGGAGGGACAACATTAAATTGAAGGGGTTAGGAGACGAAAATTCATCATACAAGGTAAAAAAGAAAGCGAACGACACCTGTTCGTTGGGAGCGCCCACTGATTTTGAATTTTGCAGTTACGCCCATGATGACTCTCCAAATCATCTTTGTGCGAACACTCAAAGCGTTCCACACCCCTCCCTGAATCGCAGTACTGTCTGTGATCTGCTGATCCCACAAATCGTCTTCGAATCTTAAAAGCAAACCCATCCCAATATATGAGTAGGGATGAAATTATGTTCCAAGCCCTGACTGATTTGGAAGACTCCAGAAGTTCGATGTCGCTTCAGAGTTGCAGTATTTGAATGCGTATTTGGACTGTACGGAGGCATCAAGGCACCTGTACTTACCTCCCTGGCCTATAGAGATGAAATAGGTACTTGATCATTACTTCGGAATGGAATTCTAGCCATTAGATTGACAGAACTTCTTCCCAAAACCAAAACTCACTCTCTGTTCCCGAAGATCGAGCAATGCTCGTATCATGCAATGCCTTCCATCCTTCCGAGGTCGGTAAATTGGTACCGGACACGTCTGAATTGAAACACTGAGTTCTCCATCGGCTGGCCAGTGCAGGTCATTGTATAGTGTCGAATTCAATACGCCCCTACGTTTTGAATTTAAGTCGGATGCTTATGCGCATCCCTCAGACGGGATTTATTAACGCCAAAATCTTTGTCCTTTACCCTTGAAGGAAACTGTTGTCAGGCACATTTGAATGTCTGGTGGTCGGAAATAAGCAGAATCAGAGATATCTTCCCTCCGATAGAACCCTGAAAGCAGCTCTTCTATTACACATTACCACAAAATTTTTTAGCCTTCTTCTCTCAGCTGTTCTCACCCGTCCCTGCCTTTTCCTCTAATGTTTGTATTCTTCACTTACCATACTCGTGGTGTGGCCTGAATCATGCCAACCAGATTGCTCAAGAGTGTGCACTTTCTTCAGAAGGCCTTCTTACATTGTCATCTCTATGAGACATTTCCGACAGGTGGGAAGAGTACATGGTTTCCGACTCTTTGATTCACTTCTCCAAGAATTTCGACGAACCGGTTTGCGTAGGGTCCATTATGTGTGCTCTATTGTCTTCACATCTCACAGTAGTTTTCCAGTTATTCTACCAAAGGTCACCGTCAATTGTATCACACTTTTCGAGCTTTGCCTTAATTTTTTTCCAAATCTTTTACATCACTCTGTAAACAGCTGATCACTTCACCACTTGTTTACATCAAACTTTTAATGTAAATATTCCCTCGCGAAAGTTGTGGTACTGCTTCAAAATGTGCCACTTTCTTCTCGAAGACATATTTCTCATTGAAATAACCTTATGAAAAAGAATTCTGAGAGGTGCTACTCGGTGGGAGGGTGCACAGAAATAAAGGATATGGTGAAATTGAAAGTACAACCGCTCGTTGCCACGAGTTTCGATCGTTACATTCATCTCTTAAGCAGCACATGTACATGACGGATTGCTTTTTTTTACAGACCGTATACTTCACGTTCTTTCTTTTGGAGTTTCGCCCCCAATAAAGGCTGCAAGACGTCTACATATTGAACGTCTACTCCTCTTCAGCTACTCGACCTTCTAAATATAACCATATACCCCTTTCGATCATTTGGACCATATACCATATACTCTCGCTCTTTATTTTTATTTTCAAAGGTGGGTTTTTCGACTTCATTAAAAGAATGTCACAAAGTCCACTCCAGACTGGGCTGTTAGTAGAGTTTTTTAGTGAATAGGCGACATCGTATTATTTAAACAAAAAAATATGGCACTGATCAAGAGCAAAACAAGAATCAGGAGGGCTGACATTACAACTTAGGGGCTAGAAGAAGAAACATTCTCCATTAAGGAGTAAAATCGAAAAGTATCTATTCGATGGAAACGCCCACTAATTTCGAGTTCTGCAGTTACATACACCCTAGGCGACCATTAATCATTGCGACCACCCAAAGAGCTATGGGGAAGGGTGGCGCTCCCCAGCTCTCCCTGAATCACAGACCAACTACAAGTTGCTGTTCACAATAATCATTTTCAAAACAGATACAATCACACCTCGACATATGAAAAAGGTTGAAATACGGTTTTAGCCCTGATTATCTTGAAAAACCCCTAATATTCGACATCCCTTTAAAATCCTAGGCTGCATTTGATTGCGTATGTGGCTTGTAACGAGATTTTAAGTCACCTGTAAATTGCCTACCTAGACCGCTTATGACGGGTAGAGCACGGTATGCCAGTCATTATTTCAGCATGAAATTCTAATCATAAAATTGAAGGAAGTTAATTCCAAAATTTCTTGTTACCAAAAATCAAACGGGAGTTCCTCTTTTGTTAATCAGTGCTCTTTTGTTTTAGGCAGTAGAGAGAATGAAAAAGGATCGCAACTTAGTGATAGTTGCCTGTTGTGTTTAATGGCAATTGATGTTCAATATGGCAGATGAATGTTTAACTGTTACTTCGTTCTGTACTGGCATCACACACAATTTTTGGAGGGGCTAGGTTCACTGGCCCCTCGAAGACTCTTGTGTGATGGCAGTGAAGGATTTTTTTCAGAAAAAACACCAACGTTTTTCCTGAAAAAGAAGAAATCGCTAAACAGCAAATTGCTGAACAGCTGCCGTAAGATACCGTATAAGGTAAGTTTTACACCTAGCTGCAGGTGTGTAACCTATTCAAACCTACATGTTATCTCTACGGGTACACCGTCCTACCAACTGCCCAGTATAGTTTGCTGCTCGGTCCGTTCACGTGTTCGATACAGAGGTAAAAGACGTGGGAAAAACGGTCCCGTGCCTTTGATCCCAGTATCGCCTAGCAGATATGGATTTTCCTGCCCAAAGCATGAGAACAACTGAAGAATTGCGAGATTTCAAAGAGANCACTTTGACCAAGGACCATTAAAAACCTGAACGTTTTGAATCATGCCCAAACCAAGTTGGCAGTTGGAGCAGTTCCTTCACTAGGTGTACCTCTCATACAGGATTCTTTGTGATCTTTCACGTTTATGATTCATACAGCTGAGTGGTGTGAACAAATTGAAGGCAACGCCTTGGTAAGTGAGCAATTCGAAAATTTTAACAGACGCAAAAAAGAGGTTCCTCAGAAAGGGGATCCGAATCATCGCTAACAGTGAAAGGTTCTCCGTTCTTCTGCTGAAAACGATGAGTTAACGCTGGTACACGAACCATAAAATATTGCTGTTTACCAAGCAGACTATGTAAATACGCGATGAAAAGGTATGATTCGTTGTAACCAGTTTGGTAAACGTAGCAGTAACGTCCTCTCAATAACGGCTTGAAACATGAATAGGCAATAACCCTTTGCAGCTTTCTGCGGTCACGTTCACTTTGATTTTGCAAAAAAAATGTATGTATGAGCACTTTGCGGCCGTTCAATGACTAGGTGTTTGTGTTACGGATGAGTTGGCAAAGAGCAGCCAGTCAGAGTCAACCGTGAATTTCACAGACTACATAACTTACTCTTGCAGTAGTTCTGAACTTTCTCACTTCATTGTCACAACCGGTTGCTCCTCTACTCAATCCCTGTATATACGAAGCGGGAAGGCTGCGCAGATTTTCACTGACTCACCTGTCCTCACCCCGACTCCATCACCTATTCAGAATCGCAAAGGCGAAATAATGAGCACTACGCAAAACCATGACAGGCAATCGGACGGGTTTCTTAGTCAGCGCCTTGTCTACTCTGAAAAGTTCTCCCTGTAGTCGAAAAGTACCGGCGCTTTACTACTCAGTGTCCTTTTTTTTCAAACGACGGCAGAAACTCAACGCATCAGCTCCTAGCAGCACCTCCTGCTTCTGGTCTTCACCCGAACACTGTGTCTCTACCGAGTACCAAGTTGTTTAGCAGAGCTTCTACCTTTCACCTACAGAAATATCGTAGAGAACACTTGGTATCATCAATAAATTATTGGAAATGTCTGGAGAAGAGCTCATCATCCTTTGTCTAAATTGCTCCATTTCGTCGCTTCTTAAGATTTCCATTTTCACGTGTGTGATGTTTCCCATTGAATGTATTCAACGACTTAGTAGATTTACATTAGTCATGTACAATGACTTGCCAAGAGCTCCGTCCTCTTCATGAATTTGTCGTCCTGGTTGTTAACTGTCTGAATCTGAGAAATGGGTTCCTATAGAGTTTTTTTTTGTACCCAAAATTTGATTATTTAGTAGCTTACTTTTCGTTAGCGGCCAGTTCGATGAACAGCAATCGCAATGAAGCTATTGTGACAAAGTACTCGAGCTAAGGTGAAGATGGACAAGTGCTAAGAAGTACACTACCACAATCATCATATGTAGATTGGATTACGTTCAATGACTGCCTGAGCCATTCAAGCGTCCCATCTACCGAGATGTGCTAATTGGTACGACAGTCGTCCGACAGCATAGTCCAGTGACTACTACGTTCATAGAAATTCCCGAACTATTGTATAGGCGAAACACGCAATCAAATGGTAAAGCGATTGTAAGTTGGGGTAGAATACATTCGTGCTCTCATCGCCATTCCCTGCTAATGTTCTCCTTCTGACTATCTGAACCGATCGCTCACGTGCTGCCGATATTCCTCATGACACTTTTGAAATAATGGTGTTTTTTTCAATATCTCTTTAATGCAGTTCCTACTGAAGACTGATTATAAGGTTTTGTTCTCTTTTAGTTTCATATTCATATGTGACTATATAACTTCTTCTCTACCAAATGGCCCGAGGATCTTATCGTTATGATCACCTCCTCTTCATCTTTACTGCCGAACATTTTTATATTCTTTCCTTTCCCAATTCATTACCTGTTCGCACTTTACTTCGTATATAAGAGTGTGAGGCGCGTGTCGAAATGCATTTGAGGTATGTCACCCAATCAAACCATCACATTTCATTTGTTTCAGCTACGATCTGGTAACAAAGCTCATGCGCCTTCTCTTCATAGTCGCATGTCTGGAATTAGTAGCAGCGTTACCATTTCTTGGGAAAAAGACGAAATATGATGAGCTGACAGCCCGAAAATTACTAAACATGGCCGCTGGTGCCTATGGAACGGAACAAGCGGCATGTATCAATCGGTAAATCATGAACACTTACTTTTTGGAATATACTGTCATCCATTTCATTATCTAGTTGTTCAAAATTGAATTTGCTCCCCGAGGAGGTATGATCGAGCTGTTCCTTAAGAATCAGTATTGATCCACAGTCTAATCTAATAGAACTATTTGTCTAGAAACCTGAAATACACCAGTTCAAGCGAGTCTTTGTTAATTTTAAGGAACGCTACTGTCGGCGCAGTGTTTGAGAAAACCATTCATTTCATCGAGTATTTAAGAGGCTCACGAGCCTACCATTCATTAGCGTCGATAGCAAGTACAACCAAACCGATTGGGTGGGCATAGAAACAACTTGATAACTATTGGTAAACCGGTATTTTGGGTAAAAGCTCAAAAACTTATAACCTCTAATGTAAGTGCAAAAGAAGCAAGTACGATGATTTCGCATTGAGGGGACATACGGAAGAGAAGACATCAGACAGATGTTGCGGACACAACTTAACTAGCGCCATATGTATAATAGTTAGACATCGAATAGGTACCGTCGTGGTCTCATCACTCTTCGTTCTCTTCGTCTTTGGCAGTAAGCCCATCCTAAGGACGTCCCGCCTCGCATAGAGGCTTCGACGTCCTCAGGGTGAGTTTACTGCCAAGGACGGTCGCGTTAGATATTAGCAGGGTTGCTTTAGTGGAAGTATCGTCACAGAAGGATTATAATATTAGAGGACAAAATGCGATCTCGGTGAGTAAAAATTCGTCGTGGCTCCACAAAAGGTTCTCATTTGGTTGGTAACGGAGATTCATCACTCACCTGACCTCTCCAATTCCATTTTTATCATGTCAAGAATCTAAAAAATGAAGGTAGATTAACATCTAATTAATATTCAGAACGTTCCCCGCTCATGAGGATTACGTAGTGGTATCAGTGAACAAAGAGGATTGTGATGATTTCGATAACACATGCGAAGGCTACATAGGTATGGATCTTTTGATTTTAATAATTCTGCAATGTTCGCTTCCTCTTTCTGTTCAGTTGGAAGACTCATGGATCCTTGTAGGCTTACATAGCACCAATTGGCGCACTAAATCCATACACAGATTTATATTTTGAGAGCTCGAAGCCTTGACTCTTCTCCTTCTTCTCTCTAGCATTAATCCCACACCGTCTCCGGGTCCGCCATTCTTGTCAGCTGCTTCCACTTCCCTTAATCCGCGGCATCTTCTGCCGTTTCCTCGGCTCGGTGGGTTCACGTCCCGCCGCCACTTCTTGGCAATTCTCATGGTCGCTTACCTTGACCCTTAGGGTCCTTCCTTTCGAGTGATTCTGTGCCCACCCCCCTTAGTGCTTGTTTATGCTCACATTTTGGTGATTCTCGTCCTGTCACCTGTAATATAATACAATCCCTCCCTTTCACGTTCCCTTAATATCACCTTCAGTCGCTTGCCTTCGATCCTGTTCGCCAGCCTATCCTCCTCTAAAATGCTCATCTAGATGCCATATACCATATGAAGACTGTGTCGCTAATAACTCAGAATCGGTGTGAAGTACTAGAATATACCGAAAGAATAGACTGGACCTTGTTGTCCTCTTACTGACTTCATCTGTTTAGCCGCTTCTGACGTTAAAAAAGAATTGGTAATCGTCTTCAGAGGCACAAAGACTAAGGTAAGTGGTAGCCAGTGCGTTCACGATATCACAACCACAGTTTTCTCTGATAGATTTACGACTTGCAGAAGTAAATTTTCAGGGCCAACTTCTGCTAGAAGGTCTCAAGTCTATTCGTCCTGGTGCAAACTTTTTCGACATGGGAGGAGTGAGTTTTCTCATGTAGTTGTGTCATCTAGATTGAGATGTTCTCCTTGTTAGTTTACATAAGTTGTTAATACTTGGGTTATCTTTTTCTCCTGAAGTTACTTCACTAACGATGAGCAGACCTATACCTACTTATAGAGCTTATTCTCCAGTAAGAGATGTTAGAAAAAGTTGTTACCGCAGGGAGATGTTGGGAAAAGTGGGATTGTGCAATGTCTTGTAGCTGAGCAACAACCCTGTAGCGTTGAATAGCTTCGTTGGGCAGTACCAAATTTACCTCTGAGCCACAGAAGAGTGAAGCCATTACGTTTAATTATAATACCTGAATCTCTCCCAACACTTATTAAATTCAGGCAATTTGACGCCCATCTCACGCCGAAATCCTCCTCAAAGTTGGCATGCCGCCTATATTGCTTACCAAATTTGAACGCATTAGGTCCATGGGAACAGAACTTGTGAATTTCCTGACAAACACACCGACGCGGACGCACACACTGGCGGATGAACACACTAACCCATGCACCCATATACATACCACACCATCTACACACATAAGTTCACCTACACACACCGACGAAACACTTGTTGGCGCACAAACCCGGCACAACACACACCTAGCGTGCTATAGTATTTTATACATATAGTAGGATTGTGAAGCATTACTGACTGTTCGACCTAAACGTTGAACGCCATCTGATGGTAAATTTTTTAGGTAAACGAATATTTTTTGAATGGCCATCTTGTGTTATGGCCGTCAGTCGAAGAAGTGCTTAAGGACCCAAAATATGCTGTATGTTTCAATTTTTGCACTTGGACTGATGACTTGTATATTCATATTACACTTTTAGTAGAAATCAAGATAAAAATCCAAGTTTTTACATTTTTTTCTGAATTTCTGGACTATTTAAGGGCTACAAAACCGTTTTCACTGGCCACTCACTTGGAGGTGCACTGGCAGCGTTGGCAGCTGCTCGTACCGCTAAACAAGGTAAGGGCTATGAGCTCGGTAGAGTGGAATTAGAAGCCTATTCTGCCCGCCATTGACCTCTACGTACTTTGTTGTTTCGGATTTTCCAGAAAATTATGGTTGAGGGAATGAATAGGAGCTCTGTGAAATCTGTCTAAATGGGGTCAAAGCGGTATAACAATGTGTTGGTTTTGCATGAGCTCGGCTCCCAAGGGAAAAGTTTACAAAAAGTTACTCCATTTAGTCATTCTTGACGCTAAATGAGACCTTCTTCCTCACATGACCTCACTTAAGATCATGACATTTTTGGCGTCTTTTACAATCGTGTCTTTTTAGGTTTTAGGACCGGCGATCAGATCACGATGTACACGTATGGTGAACCTCGTGTCGGAGATGCTCAATTTGCAACAAATTTCGATGCAATGATCAAGGACAGGTAGGAAATGATTTTTTTGAAGAGTAAACATAAAGCATTCAACGGTAATCAATCCTTTTTATGGGGTGCACACCGCACTCGACTTCTAGCCATAACGTTTCGAATGCGCAAGTGACTTATAAAGTGAATTGTTTTGGTCGGTCGATGTATGAGTCTGACCTTCCATCCTCTCAGACAAGCCCGTAACCAATTGATTGATCTAGGGAAGCATCGGTTGTCCCGGGAGATATGGGCCCGTAATTACATCCCTTGATCAAGCTGTGATAGTGTTGCCACTCACCTTCACACCGCATACGCTTAAGAAGGAGAAGTTAATATTACCAAGGCATATTGAGGGTTGTGCCCATTTATAAGGAAAATAGGAAATTCATGCCAGAAATTCAGTTTGAATGTTGCTTGGAAGTAATCCCCTTACTCCAGACAACGAAATCTGGCTTACATTTGGAAGGACTCAACCTTTGTTGTTACCCCTCTTTTAGGCTCCGTGACTGAATACATTTAATCTTATAATTAATAAAGTACAGCAACATCCTTCACCTAATTAGCACTATGAGTAAATATACTCGATATGAGGGGCATTAAACGTTGTTGTTCCCGTTTCCTGAAAACACTTATCAAGGAAGAAGTTCTGTTTAGTTATCGAGTGGTGTTTCGGCGAGACATCGTTCCTCATCTGCCAGCCTGTGCCAAAGACAAGAGTTGGTTCGGTGACAGTGACACCAGCCGTCCTTGTGATATCAACGTTATAAACAAGCCCTATCACCATAGCACGGAGATTTGGTAAGATATTCAGAAAAAAAACTGTTTGCTCTTGAAAATAATTAGAGAAGAATCTTGTAGACAAGTCAGATTAGAAATGTACCGTACCTTCCGAAAGGTGCGATAGGAACTGCTAGAAGCTTTCGAAAGGGTTCATTTCTAAATCTGTAACGAGTTGTACTCTTACGCCCGGCGCAATGATCGCAGAGATCCGAGAAAGCTAGAGGCTAAGATAACCATGTACTAGCCTAATTCGAACATAAAACACTGAAGGGCTGTCCTGGCATTTTTCTTTCCATCTCTTTTCGGTTTCTCCAATCTTTCGCCTATCTTTTGAGTTTGTTCTCACTTGTGTCGTTCAACTCTACCGAGCTTCAACAAATAAAAAAGAGTTTGCCTGAAGACGTGAATACCTCTCAGTGAGCTTCACCGGTCTTGAACAACCTTCAGTGACCTATCTAATTGAGATGCCGTGAACATGAAGGAGATATGTAGACGCGTAGAGAACGGGAAGATCAATAAATGACACTTGGTTATCCTTACACATAGCAGTTAATCGAAGCAAATCGAGAGAATCATGTTAACAGATCTTACATCAACCGATATCTACTGATTCCATTTCCAAAACAGGTATCCGGATTCTATGGAACCTGGCGCACACTACATTGAATGTACCGGAGAGCCACGTGGAGAGGATTTCACCTGCTCGGATAAACTAAAGTTTTACTACGATCAATCCAACAGTTACATATGGGACCATCGGCACTATTTCACTGTTCGGGTAAGTCGTAATACATCGGAGTCACTATTTTCCTACAAAAGTGAATTTAATATTCAGTCGATTGGTAGAAGATGAATAGAAAAGAATAAAAAACTTGAAAACATTAGAGAGCGTCTCACAAGGATGGCGAGATGCGGAAATTAAATAATCTACATATTGTAGTAGGCATTTGGCTCACTCATAAGGTACCATTGTAATATTTCGATGGATTTGGGCCGCATAATTCAGCTACAGCGAAAACTATTATAAACTCATTCCCTTTGCTCGGAAGAGCCGTTTCTGCATAAGAGGTTGATAGGTCGTTTGAGTGATTATTTGGTAGAGTGAATCAAATACTTTTCAGTGAAGAGGAGCTCCTCCTATTGCATTCATGCCCACTCCTCCCCCCCCNCCCCCCCCTCCCCAAAACATGGAGCTACTTTCCGTTGAACACTGCTCCCTTCTCGAGCTCCCTTCATCCTTAGGTCTGCACGATAGTGGGTTCCCAATGTAGGTGAAATTTTTGTATCCGTCCTAGCACAAGCAGCATAAGGTCCTTAACAAAACTTCAAACTATTGTGTGCATTTCTTGGCTTCGATTTTTTACTATATTTTAGGTACCGGAATATGGAAAAACAGGTTGCGATGCTGCTCAGCCAGAAGGAAAGCCGGGCCTCATCGAGAACGTTGTAAATAGAATTAATCTTTTAACGAGAACTATTGGTTTAGAATGATCATGAAAACTTCCGTCCTTTGTTTATTGAGTTCGATCGGACTCCTGCAACTTTTCATATACCTTCTTTTTTGTTTCTTAGACACCATCTCAAAGAATTTCCCGTCATCCATGCATTATATGTAATAGATCTGATCTAAATACCGGTTACTGATAAATATTGAGTGGGTGTTATGTTTTTGCTCCTCATTTTGCTTCAGTTAAGTCTCGATTTTTAAGTTGCCTCAATATATCTCGGGTTTTCTTCTCAAAAATATCACTACTATGTTACTCCTTTTTCCTTCAGTTCTCTAGACTTCATGCCGAAATCTCGCACTGAGTAATTTAAAGAAAGTCTAAGGGTGCTTTCATAGTCCGCGATTTGGCTCGCGAGCGAGCGATTAGGGCGGCGCTTGCCCTTTGTATACAACTGAATTTTGGTCGATACCGCCGGACGAGTAGTCGCGCGCTGGCTCGCTCGCTCGCGGACTATGAAACCAGCCTAAGATTACCTTTCTATACAGATGTATCCACAAAAGGAGTAGCGCCCTCTAGGAATTTGTATGAAAGAGAAGATTTTTTGGTGTGTTCAAAGTCGGCTGACTACTGAGAGGAATTCACTTGAAATCGCTGGAGAACTTCTTTAAAAGTTCACTTCATCGTAGAGTTTGAGAAAATCTCGGTACGTTCTTCACTGAAAAGAATATTCAAATTAACATTTGTAGCGTAAGTAGTTGGTAACTTATGCAGATACTTGATCAGCTAGTTTAGTTCCTTATGTGCAGACTCTAACGCCTGTTTCTCGCTTTATTTTTTGCTTTTTCATTCCTCTTCCTAACATTGCTTTTAGTTGATCAGTTATCCTTAACCAATGTTCTAGTTGTCCACTGTCTAAGTTGTGCACTGTTTCAGTTGTGTTGGCTGAGTCCGAGCCCCGATTGTGAGGAGCATAAGCTGGCTATCAATAACCACATCGAAGTTGTGCCGTCAGAAGTCGTTAATGCTACACCATCCTCGACATCGCCTGGTACTACAGTGGGAAAAACGCTGCTATTCGTCTTGAGTGCTACTCTTTCTCTTTTAATGGGCAGATAACCAACCATTCATAGAGCACTTAACAAATGTTATGTTATTTATGCATTCTACATGTCAGACTTCTTTTTATTATTCCCATTTGTTTATTCCTAGAGAGAATGCTTTATATTTATGTTTATGTACTGCTTTCAGAAACTGTTCTAAAATCTTTCGTAATTTAATTGTTCACCGGGATCCTTACCCACGAAAAAGTTGATTGAGATCAGACCGGAATACGATTTCTGAAGCTTCACAATGTAGTGGCCACGGGATAAGAATTCATCGGGTAGGATGCCCAGTAGGTATCCGAATTCTTGGGTCATTTCATTGGCTATGCACCTTCATCTATCAAACGTTTCTTACTGTATAGTTAGGTAAGACTTTTTTCTTCGACCAAAATACAAACCCATTTTCTTCATGAAATATGATCCTCTTATGATTGACGTCTTTAATGGATTTCACTTCTTTCCTGCCTTATGATTGTGCAATGAATAAAGGTTCAAGGTTTTAAAAGATTGTCATAAAATATTACAAGTCAGATGGTTAGGGATTCGAGTGATTGAATTTTTCCACACCCCTTTCTCTTGCCTGTCATGACCGCCATGCCCAAGCTCCTAGCCCCATTAGTGGATAGCCGGGGGAAGGTAGTTTGGCCTATGCCAAGAGCGTACGCCGCGCTCGCATGTTCGATCACTCGGGCCGGGGCCTTCCGGCATAGTTGTCCTCCACAGCCAATAATACTGCTGATTCGTAGCACACTACTTATAAGTTAGTTTGTAAAGCCTTCAACACACAGAATCTTTGTTTTTCACTTGTCCTGCGCCTTGTGCATCGTAGCTTGGGCCCAGGAATGAAACTCAACATAGAGACACATCATCAATCCTGCCCTAGCACGTTTAAGGTATTGCAAGCAACTGTGTATGTGAACATTATATGAAAGATTGAAAAAATGGGTACGAGAAAGCAATGAAACCGATAATCACTACACATACCCCACCTCGAATGAAGCTACACAAAGTTACTAACACTTGGGTTGAGCACTGACCCAGGTCGAGCTCAAACGAGTATCAACCAAGGTGCGGCACCTACGCCATCCAGACCACACTCCTCGATGATGTACTACATATGCATGACGAACGCCGAAGATCCAGGGGATTGTTAAAGAAGCTCACCAACTAGCTGACATGAATTTCAGCATTTTAGGCATAGTTAGACTTCCCATTTTATCCATCGTCTCAACACAGTCAATTTTTTGTTTTTATCTAAGAAAGACGTAGTCAGATGTTCGCCGATCTTCGGTCCACAGACAAGCTACCGTTTTTGCAACTTATTATACTTGTAGCTGATGCATTGCAATGTCATTCCATGAGTACAAAACATAATTAACTTGATGGGGTTAGCTGAAAAGGTGCTTAGTACATCTGATACCTGAGACGTCATGGATGGCATCGGATTTCGCCTATTTGCGGTTGACCTATTTGAATGACTTGGTTCCACTACCTTCACCAGTCGATGCTTTTACTCCATTTACAATTATTTATCATTACTTTTATTGCTATTGGAAGTCATGCTGGAACGGAAAGTGAGTTTTCCTCTGAATTTTTCTGCTTGAAATCTCCCGGCACCTGTCTCAGCATTCACAGTGGCGAAAAATGGGAGATTCTCATTTCTTTGCATTAATATTTATCAGTTATTTCCATCTACATATATTTTAAGCCATTTCCTAGCTCAAAAAAGTTGATTCATNCCTATTTGAGTCACTTAGATCCACTACCTTCACCAGTCGATGCTTTTACTCCATTTACAGTTATTTATCATTACTTTTATTGCTATTGGAAGTCATGCTGGAACGGAAAGTGAGTTTTCCTCTGAAATTTTTCGCTTTAATCTGAGAATCTTCCGGTATCTGTCTCAGCATCCACAATAACGAAAAATGGGAGATTCTCATTTATTTGCATTAATATTTATCAGTTATTTCCATCTACATATATTTTAAGCCATTTCCTAGCTCAAAAAAGTTGATTCATATAATAGAGTAGTCCATTTTTCGCGATCTCATTAAACTTCATCCAATATATGAGCTTTCAGTGGAGCAGCAATAGCTTTTCTCTGGAATTTTCTCCAAATTTTAGTTTTTTTTAGATTTTTCAAACCATTCTGCTGCTAAAAAGGATTTCTCAAGTATAAAATGGCTCACTTCCAGTTAAAAAAAATCCCGGAAAGCTTTGCTAAGTTCTACTAGTTTTCTATGTTTTGAAAAACTCAAATATGTTTCAGCACCGCCATCTCCAATGGAAGTCACAGTGTTCATTGAAGATCTGCGACTTCTTGAACTGGTATAGATTTCAATGCAACTTGTTATAGCTGCTGAGATGTGCTCTCACAGTATGTAATCTTAGTTTTGTTTACTTATTTTAACAATTTAGGACGAACGTCCCTCTACGATAACGGTGGTTTTAAGCCTTTGCTTATACTGGATCGAGAAACAGCTGCCAAGTAAACATCATATTCCTGAAGTGAGCTTCGAAAAAGCGTAAGTAGAAAATAGAGGATTATGCTAAAGTAAAAAAATCAGATCAGACTGATTCCTTAGTAAGAGCTTTCCACCACCTCCGTTTTCATTGCAGCCTACTCCAGAAATGATATGAATAAAGTTATAAAAAACAGGGGTTCTCCCATGGGTATTAAAAAAACGAATGATGAACAGAAGTGGGTATTACAGGATCGAACAACGACGTTACTCTGAGAAGTTCAACAAACTACCGAACAGCCGTCGTAGACAATGCTATTCGACAGTGTTGACTGTACTCTGTCCACATTTTCTCCTGAATGACTATCCAAAGGACAGCCATAACTGTGATTTGCTGCTCATGGCAAAGGATAATGCGTCTGATGTTATTCTACTTCCTCACCTCCATACCGGAGAAAACCAGACTTTGGTATGAAAATGTTGAAACCTTACGATTGAAGTTTATGTAGGCAGCATCTGGAATCATTTAGTGTAGGTAAACGGAAAAACAGCACAAATGGGAAGAAACTATGCTTTCCATCGAAACCCGACAGAACGAACCAAACCTTTATCGTGTATTCCTGTGATGAAGACTTGGTGCTTCGTAGAGGTTCCGCCATAATTTCAAGCTCATGGATATACAGTGCGTTTCATAATTATAGGTCACCGTCGATTTTTGCGATTCTGGAGAAGGCATCCGGAATGGAATTTTTTGTCAAACACAGGAAGATTCCTCGTCACAATGTACCTCCGTACTCAAATTTTGGTCGCAATATCCTTCACCTCAAATTTTTTACGAATTTTTTAAAGATGGTGTCGGCTTTTGCACCGTTTCATAATTATAAGGTCACCCTGAGAAAGTAAATGATTTATCAATGTTAATGGCATATGTACAACAGTTAATAATCTATAGCTCCTCCTTGTTCAAGAACAATACCAAAGAGCCTGCGTGGCATACTAGAAACTAGTTTCGAAGATGTTCCTCATCGATTGCTCTCCATGCTTCGATAACTGCCCGCTTCAGCTGTTCTGTGCCCTGGAACTGACGGTTATTCGCATAAACCTGTCTGACTATTATGCCCCAGATATGTTCCATCGGATTGAGATCGGAACTGCAGGCTGGCCATGGCAGGACGCTTATTTATTGGCATTGCAGCCACTCATCCGTTGCACGGCTCACATGAATGGAGGCGTTGTTTTGTTGAAAGACATAGCTGAGGTGACGGCGATGGCATAGAAAGGGTACTAGATGATGCTCCAAGACGTTCTGGTAATCCTTGCAATACATACTGCAGCTTACGACAGGTAGATCCAACACGACATCGTTGCAGAATGCACCCCACACCATAGACTTCCTCCATCGAAACTGCGACGGCTGA
>UZAF01016663.1:26188-50522 GCA_900617895.1 Haemonchus placei
AAAAAAAAAAGAAAATAACTCTCACCACCTCCCACCTGTGAAGATTTACGGTCAAACTTTTCTCGCTTTACTTTCGTGTAATCATACACTGGAATGTCATCTGGGGGTCGATCACGAGGAAACTTCATCTGAAAAACGTAAGAAAAATGCGGCTTTCTATTTGCTGTTCGACATGTCCTCCATGCTGCATCAGCTACTGTACTTGAGTGTATGATAATATCAGATAGGGAATACCGTTGTGTTACGGTATCGACGGGTCAGTCGAGTTTGTTTCAAGCAGGAATTGAAGAATAGTCGTAATGTCACGACTTTTATATATTATGTATCCCATAACCATTTTTTGACTACACAATGAGGCCCACTAAGGAAAATGGACGGACCCACACTGAAGAAGGATATGGAAGAGATCGGAACAGTAGGGCCTGAGAATGAATAGTTAATTCACTACAGAGTCTAAACGACTAGAAAAGTCATACTTTGGACCAATCGTGACCGTCTTCGAGAGCTGGCTCCCTTTTTATCCGTTTGGTAGCCGGTGCAATCGTTTCACCGGTAGTAGTGCTACTCGACGCACCATTCACTGACGAGTTGTCATGCGACATTGATGTCTGAAACACTGACAATCTGCTCAGATTTGCTGCTTAGTGATTTGACCTGAATTTCACTCAATCTCACATTGAACAAAAAAATTCAGCTCACCCGTGCACCACTTGCACCTGTAGATGTTGAGGTAGTGATAAAAGGTTTTGTTTCATGGCTTGTAGCCTTGAGATTGACCTCTGACTGAAAAAAAAGTTCGAAAAGGGTCCATCTCACTGGCCAAGAGAGCTCCAAAGCTGTGAAGCTCTCTATGCCATGTATTCACGTTCGGTTCCACTCACCTTGATCGATGGAGAAACGGTCAACACTTCCGAGTCATCAGCAGAACACACACTGAAACTTCGTGTCTTTCCAACTTCAGTTTTCACGGGCTAGAAAAGTCTAAGTAAATTATTAAAACTGAAAAAATGTTCCAGTACGTAGAATATAGTCGGTGTAGCTAGTACTCACGATGTGCCGCTTAATCTCGTTGTAAGTAGGAATATAGTAGAAGCTAGCGACGTCATTATGTAGTCCTACTTTCGTCTGACTCCTTGAAAAAAAGCCAGTAGTAAGTTTCCTTCATCAATAAGGAGATGAATAATTCTAATACCTCAAAGAATGTAAAACATAGATGGTTAAGAAATGAGTCAAGTTGATAGAAATGCCATCCAGCAAATCCTGAGCAAGATACTTATCATTGTCGCAAATTTTCCACAACTTCATGAGATTTAGCCTGATCTCTTTCACTAACACAGCTGTAAATACAACATTATTTTACGAATTTATCCAAGACAAATTTCGAATTCGCGCACCGTATTCGATCATAGGATAGGACTCGTCTTCTCCTAGGAGACGTGTGCCTGCCCGCCAATTTAGAAGGTGTTCAGCAATAAATTTAATCAAATCTGCCCGCTGAAGTGAAAATATTTGCGATAACCTAATTCCTTGACGTCTCACAAGTTCAGAAATTCTTCAAGTAATAACGCCAAAGACGTAAAAGCCTAAACCTGTTGAGTCGATATCAACTCTTTAGGAAATACGAAGTTCAGTACACCGGTCATAAACGAAACGAGAGCGGGTTCTCGAAGGGCATAAGACCTCAAAAGGAAAAGAAATGATAGGATCACAGTATTGATAGCCAAAAACTTACTCAATTACAATCTCCTCGAAGTTTGTGAACTTTGGAAAACAGCGGTCGGCTATTCTCCTGCAAACACATTCCATTCATAAGATGATCAAAACCAAGTTTTAGAGTAATTAGGAAGAGCCAACTGCTTAGAGCAGCGCTTGGAGATTTCCCTTTAATCTTATTCAGAAAGCCATGCAATGACGAAACAAAAACAGGACGCGTCATCTTACATTTTTACTTGATGGCTGCAATTAATTCTTCATGCAGCTGACAGGTACAAAAGCCCAAAGTTTGCACTCATACTAAATACTCTGGCGTCGGCCTAGAACGTCGATCAATATCCTTTAAGTGGAAAGCTGTTCCTTCAATAGGAAATTTTTGGACGCTAGAAATACGCCATTCACATCGCTTTTTTTGTATGTTACTGATTACGGGTTCTAAGTTGGATGCTCAGTAGTTTTTGTTCAATTCTACCTTGTTTTCCATAGAATTTTTTGACGCCAGCGTAAGTAATATAAATGCTACAAATAGGTGATGGCCACTGCAAGCGTGCAGAGGATGCAGATAATACAGGAAATCAAGAGATTCCAAACGCACTTTGCTTCAAGGAGTTTACTTTGCTCCTTTACTTTTTGCACTTTATCGTGAATTTCCTTGATTAAGGAAGAGCCTTGCAACCTCTTACAAGCGTTTGCCCCAATCATGAACTCCATAAGAGCTTCGGTCGACATTTCTGACACCTAAAATGATGTAGGAAAATCAGGAGCACGCCACAAAAGATCTTATCATATTTACCTTTGACGCACTAACCTTATCTAAAATAGAGCCATTCCTTCGAGCATAAGCATGTTTCATTTCTTCAAGAAAAGGAACATAGTTTGACGGGTTCAAAAAGATTTCTTTCATATGAACCTATAACAACTCAGTAATATTAGTGCGCTTCCACACGAAAATGGAGCTGATCACCTAGCGTATGTGAAGGATAAGCATCGATTATACGAGCGTGTAATCGATACTCCCCCTCGAGACCCATACACCCTCTAACTAGATATCGGAGCAAAAAGGGTCAGTTATGCGTATTACTCGCAGAATATGACGCAGTAGATGCGACTTTTAGTGAAACGATGACAAAAGCCTCCATCAAAACCTTCATCAAACAACAATAAACATCTGGAAAATCAATCAGTCCATATACAAAACTGCAACAATTCAAACCACTGGTACATTGTGAATGGACAAGCTTGGATAGCATATAGTCGCAAAACAGAGCAAGTTTGTCTATTCACAATGCAAGTTGTTAAAAATCTTACAATCCACACGAACTGAGTTAATCTGAATGAAAAATAGTGCATCCAAGAAAGTCCTAGCCGCAACCGAAACGATATAACGAAGAAAAACCGGTGTTAATATAAATTATAACTACACAGTTGTCTTTCGCTCAGTTCGCGCTTTTTCCAGTTGTAAAGCAATTTGTTGTGCTCGTAAAGTCAATCGTTTGGTATTCTCCATCACCTTGAAAGCGCAAGAAATAGAAAAGAATATGTTGATACAGACTACATCGAAAGAGTAATAGGAGCACCTGCTCATGAATACTGACGGCTTTAACTCCCATTACGACCTGGCCAAGTTTACTGTCAATTTTGGCTCCCTCGATTCGGTAATTTCGAATGAGATCCACAATCCATCGTTCTGCTTCTACCTAACAACAAAAGGAGTCAACTTCAACGGAAACCAGATTATCTTCTACAATAATGATAGTAATAATGTCGGAGACCCAGTATACCTAACTGTACAAGGCATCAGCAAAACTTGGTCGAACATTAACTGGGCAACTTTTTGGGAAAAAAGTAACAGTTTCAACATTAGCAAATATGGGAATGATATGAATTTTGTGTAGTTTAACGCCGTACCTGAGACATATTGAGCCTTCTTGCAAGCATTTCTATGCTAATACATTGATGAATGCGACAGAACATCTCGAAGATAAGAAGTCGAGCTGATTCACGGAAGTCGGACAAACATGCAGTAAGGAAGAAGTCGTTTGACAACACCTTGATAACAATAGTGTGAAAATGAAACCCTTCGTTAACAAACGATTTCTTCACACCTCTTCACACTGCCGCAGCTTTTCTTGTGCCTCATCAAAATCGTATTTGATGTAAAGACATGTCAGAAAATCTGTCACAGGATCTTGATAGTTGTGGCGCTCCTAAACAAGGTCGGCTGGCAAATAAAAAATATTTCATAAAAGTTACTTCTGACGTATTCGCACTTACGATATCAATGACTTTGATGAGGTCTTTCAAGCTATTTTTCTGTTTATTTTTACTGGTGACGACTGCCACCGCCAAATAGCGAAGAAGATGCGGACACATAACCTGCAGAAAGCAGAATCATGAATGAACTTACAACAAAATGGGAAGAAATCAGTACCTGGATTGTGTTGAGATAGGTTTGCTGGTTGAGGAACATTTCAATAATATCATCACGTCCTTTTGGATAATTGAAGTAGACAAAAAGGGCCCAATGCATGAGCCATGCCCTTTGGTGGATCAGTTCCCACTCAGTGTCAAAAGGATTAGAGTCGATGTAAGCACGAAGCTTGACCAGATCATCTCGAGCATGGTCCCACTCCTACAGACACACAGAAAAGGTAAAGCTCGTAATCTTGCTTATATACATANATATATGTAAAATATATTAGTAAGAGTAATCGATATATTTACACATACAGCATTCATGCATGCATCTGAGTTAAATTCAGCCCAACTCAGGTTCCCCGGAGAAGTTAACAATAACGTCAAAAGCGTGACATACCTGGAGCAGAATCTCGCTGGCTAACTTTCCATATAGGGCATTTAGATAATTCGGATCAGCTTGTGGAACAAGATTACGATAGTAGTAAAGACAAACCTTGAAGTAAAAAAAGATTGAAAATCTTATTACTAGAAACGACAACGTTTGAAACAACTAGAAGACATCTTCAACCAATTAATTGCGTATTAGTCTATACCAGATCATCAGAGCGAAACGAAGAAAATACAGATCAACGAACCGAAGCAGCTGTGTAGTTGCCACATTCGTACATGAATTTTGCGTATTTGAACAAAGCATCGATCATATCAAGTTGGAACTAAAAATATGATCATTCAAATGTAAAGGCATCTTCAAAGTTGCTGGCACGCTTACGTTGTGATTTTGTTGCAGAAAGTCGAGTATTTTGTTATTTCCGTCTCGATCTCTTGTGCTTTCCATAAGTTCCTTCACATCATCCAATTCGAGAATTTCAATAACAGGGTCAACCTAAATTAGTTAAAGTTCGCATACTGGAAAATCCTCAGCAAGTTAAACACTTAAGAATACCCTGGCTTTCAAGATATCCCGCTCTTTGAGAACTTCGGCTCTTTTAGTCTCAAGTTCCTTTGGAATCGGCTGCCCTTGATAAGTCTCTGTTAAACTGTCAATCATATTTGTCTTCATCAGAACGCGGCGATGCATTTCAACAAGGGAAGCATCATCGTAAATCTAAAAAGCGAAAGAAGAATTACGGCTGTGGAGAACGTTGTAATAGGTTAAAGTTTTTACCTTGCGAGGTTCGATGAATTCCAATAAAGGGATGATCAAATGCAGATCAAAAAATGGAGCCATACATTTGGTCAAGTCATATTCCGCCATGTTGAAAATCAACTAAAATCAGTTCGAAAAAAGATTTGGAAAGGACATCACAATCACAATCATTGATATTTTAGTCGAATTAACTATCGTTCATTGCGACATCAGAAAACAGAATTAAATTGCACTAATAATAACAAGGAAAGAAAGTAACAACCACGATGCACTCCTGATAAAATAACCATAATCAGCTTCAAGCTATTAGATTGGTAAATATTGGGGTGATAGTCTCAACCAAGCGGACAGAAGGTTGGATGAAGCATGGTACTGTGAGGAGCTAACATCACGAAGAAAAGATTTTTCAATCAGACGAGGTTACAAAAAATGCAACGCTGGATAAAATGTGAGTGCTCTGACTAACAAGAATCATGTAACCGCTGAATAAAGCCCAGTTTTACGAAAAACCACTTATTCAGGAATGTCACAAAAGCAAAGAAACTCCACATGTTAGACCTTTAATTCTACGTTCTTTCCTTGAGAATATTTCAAAACCACTTATCGAAATGAAACTTAAAAGTACATGTATAGTGGAACTTCGAAGACAACCATCATCCATACGGTAATTTAAAGGTTAGAGTTACCGCTAGAGCAAAGAAGCGGGACGGAGCGCAGGAACTGACACGACCTACAGGTTCCAGTACTAATCGTAAAGTTAGCTGGGACTTGCCAATTTGTCGAAATGAATGAATTGAGTATGTTCAGAAAACACAGATATCAGGTAAGTCAATCGGTCAGTCCGGTTGGGTCTATGGTTGCTTTCATACTATTGACGCCATCGTTGGCGTTCGTCGTCGATCAGTGAGACTGCAGTCGGTGTCAATTAGAGTGTAAAACGAAGCGGAAATGCTTCATATCAAGCGATGTTCAATTGGAAGTCGAAGAGTTTTGTGAGTACTCCACGTTTTGCAGGTACTTCTGACATGTATTGCTATGTAATCAACTCAGGTGCAGTCTACAGGTTCAGTACTCTCCGTTATGTGCTCAACGCTCCGCGCTCAGCGCTCAACGCTGTACTCTGAATACGCCCTGTGGGTTGCAGCTCCTTAAGCACGGTTTTTTATGCAGTATAAATCTGTTTCTCGCTGCATAATCGGAAATTTCTTTATTTTAGCAGCTTTCACGGTATCTTTTGAGACATCTAAGACCATTATTTCAAGATGGTCATTTTTTTNTTTTTTTCTGGCATTTTTATATTACTTGGTATTGTATCGGTTTTTCTCGGTTGAGCAAATCGATAAGGAACTATTGCACGGAAAACAATAGGAAATATAAGCTGTTCAATATTACATTTCACATAAGAAATACCAGAAAACATTTAATGAAATGCATCCATGGCTTTTTGATAGGCAGTTGATCGTCTGTTAACGATTGCGACTATGACAACGGTAAGAGCGATGGTAATTACAACGGCCAAAGCAATAAGTATCAAAGCTGCTCGTGAGAGGCAGATGTGTGGAATCGGAGTTACCGGTCGGTCGGATTCTGAAACCAATTTGTTTCAATTATGGCATCAAAACATTACTAACAAAGTGTTAAATCAAAGAAATACACCGGCGGATAAAACCTAAGGATGCTTGCTTTTGCATGAAATGTTATTGCTAAGCAACATCGTTTGGTGAGTCTACCACTACAGATAGAAAGAACTGCGGGTACAGTACACCTAAGTATTAGGATGTGCGGAAGGTATCTGCTGGAATTTTCACAGTACTCAAGATTCCTCTCGTGTTTTTGGAAGCTTTGATAGAATTATTATGTAGACTTTTGTATGCGCATAACCAGTGACGGTATTCATCCCCGAATTCCCACGGCAAGCGGCAGTGGTTCCGCGACAGCTACCGTATCCTCCAAGTAGGAATTCAAACAATTCCCTTCACAACGAGCGACCACGCGCGATCGAGTGCGGCGAGCGCGAAGCGATTTTCGGGGAGAAGTACCTACACTCACGCATCACATTTCATGCGATCGCACTCTGTTGACCAGATCGACGTTCAACTCCGACCTGTCCGTTTCGGGATGTGAAGCCTCGAATGGAGATGGACACATTGCCGCTCAAAAGGGATTCAAAGCTTCATGCTTGAACAATCTTCAATGGGTTTCAGCAGCGGAATAGCCGGATTCGAACTCGTAAACTAGTACGTGCTGGGCATGGGTAGGTAATCCTGTTAATCTACTGGAAAATAGGTATGGAAGAGGTAGCCGGATATGTTATGGGTGCGGGATGCTCTAGTAGTGAAAACGCCTGGGAGCATCCAGAAAATCCTTGGAGAATTCTAATTATTGTGAGTACTGCGAAATTTTCGGCAGATACTTTCCGCACAACCTATATAACAGTGTAATCTTAGCAATAGGGCTAGTTCTTCGCGGTGCACCACCAAGCAGGTATTGATTTCATCAGCGTAAAATCGATATAAATTTTCGAGTGGAGGTATCTGTTTTGCAGAATGAAGTATGAAAGCAGCCGAAATAGTGTATGAAACGTACTTGTTTTCTCAAATGGAAGCACAATAACATCTACGCTGAGGTCGGTCTCCATATTAAGATCCCTTCTTTTCTTTTTAGTTTTGTCACTGGTGTCATCTAAAAATACCGCACCACTTTAGAGGTTCTCATGTCGAACTCGAGTTTGCTATGAAAAGAATAATTATTTCAATTGATAGAACATAAATTTTTGAGGCAGCTGGTGCAGTTCATAGTAATATGTAATATACGTTAGGAGGACATTAGTAGAATTTTATGTAGAGCAATCTTGAAACTATGAAGTTTCCGCTAATAGTAATCGTGACCAAGACTGGCATATCCCATCTCGAAGGCACAGTTTACGACGGAATTGATTTTCTAGACTCTCCACTGGGATGAACCTGTAGCTCCCAAGAATGTATGGGACATTGTCGAGTCAAAAAATGGTCTGGGCAAGGCGTAATAAGGGTTCTAAAACCGATCCGGCCGATGTATACACCCAAATGTGGCCGTGTTGTACCGGTCTTGTTAAGGTTGCACCATTCGCGATGAAGCGTTAGGGAGCCGATGAAGCGCATATATAGGAGACACTCTGACGATTACAGACACACACACTTCCTTTCTCACAACTTCTTTTTGAAACCTTATATTTCTCAGACAACGCCGATTTTTGCAATTTCTCTGCCATTTTTTGTCTTATTCTTACTATTACTTTCATTATTCTACTCAAACTAAATAGCTCGGAATTATTGTGGACTGTGACTTTGACGCCTTGAAACAGCCTAGGAGGCTACGCTGCCGTTTCTCTAATCGACATTTGCAAAGCTGGATGGGAATTCTATGAAGGAAGCTCATGGAATCCTGACTTACCTATTGTTGTTAAGTTTTCACCAACATTTGTTATATCGTCGATATCAGTCTCGTTCAAAGGGCTGTCCCTGTACGGGTGGCTGTAAAAGCGCTTTGTGAGAGCGTTGACAGTACTGTGGGTATTTGAAGTATAAAAGAGTGCACTGTGAATAGATTTTCAGATATTAACCCCAATTTAACTCACGTCACTCACCTCCCTGTTTATACCCTCCGTCCATACACAAGCTCCCGTTTCCCAATGGTCTACGAACATAATTTAGACCTACACACGTTGAGCGCTTAGACTTTTCCAGTGAAACGAGCCCACAAAAATACCAGCCGAACTGATATCTGATGAAGAGCAATAAATTCATCTGCCCAGAAACCCCAAAATTTGCCGGAGATTTCGGTCAGAGGACTTACTGCAGCAGAATTCTCCCAAATTCCCCTCTACCATCGAATTCTCACGCAATGTCATTCTTAGGAAAATAGTATTAGTGGCTTTGCTACTAGCCAGCCAAAATTGCAGAAACAAATAGCTGAACTGAGTAGTACGCACCTATCAAAGTCCCTAGACCCGTCCATTGGTTCGAAAAAGTTCCTTTCTCGAGGAGGTGGTCCAGTGAAAAGGCCATCGAAGTAGTCTAGGTCTCTGTGACCATCCATATTTGGAGGGCCGAAATGCGGTTCAGGGTGGTCATCGCCGGTCATCGGTTCAAATGGGATTTCTTGTGAGAAGTTGGGTATTCCGAATGGCTGTTTGACAGCTGGTGTTGTCCCTTTTGTGACCATATCCGATTGTTGACGAGTATCGTTTTGGTCACACTTGGGTGGCTGAAAGTAGACTATCATTGTTCTGAATAACATCAACTTTATCTTAATGGGTGAACGTAAGCTTCAGTTAATAGAACTGCATGGAGCACTGTACCGACTACTAGTTCTACTGCAGGCATGATTCACCAGCTACTTTTGCCACCCTCAACTGGTACTCGGCCTATTCACTTATGCACAGCAATAAGTCTCTTTGGAGCAGGCATTCTCGTAGAGGCGTCGTGCTTTTTTTACGGCTTACTACATCGTTTGCAAGATTTTTTGCCAATTATCGGATCCGTTGTTGCCTAGGTATATTCGGAGTAAGTTGTATGGTATGCCTGTCATGTGGGTACAAGCACATTCCCAGCTGAAACTGGATTCCTTGCTTTTTCTGTATCCTCAGCGGTATGGCATACATATATTCTATATAGTCTACTTCAGAGTTCTATCGAGAAAACATTCTGCCTTAGGGGGAGTAGGTCCCAGATAAATTCTTCAAGATCCCTATACTTGTTGGTATCGCCTTGGCTTTACTTCGGCGCGGGATTATTCCCATAAAGGGATACTATGGGTCTATTTATACTACCACCTCTATAACAACTACGAAGGCGCCTTCTTAGGATTCTCGTTTTTATCACAGTTTTTGCATATTATGAGAGTCTTAGTTCCGATAATGGTGGCTTTCCTGACCCAATCCCATCAACTCAAGATGCCAATCTATCGTATTTCTCAGAGAACAATAGAATTCATACCGTACCGTCACTCCATCGCAACCGCCATCATGCTTGTAACACAACTGAATAGTGCAGGTAAAATACAATTGTACCTGAATGGTGCTCGATTTTGAGTATTTCGATGGGTTATAAACTTTGTCGGACCTTGTCAGCATACTTGAACACATGGGCGTCCGTAGATGCCGATAGAGACTTTGGATCGTACTTGATTTGGGGCAAAAGATAGGGATCCGTTGAACATCTGCAAAAACGTTCTTNGGATTCTCGTTTTTATCACAGTTTTTGCATATTATGAGAGTCTTAGTTCCGATAATGGTGTCTTTCCTGACCCAATCCTATCAACTCAAGATACCAATCTATCGTATTTTCTCGAAGAACAATAGAATTCATACCGTACCGTCACTCCATCGCAACCGCCATCATGCTTGTAACACAACTGAATAGTGCAGGTAAAATACAGTTGTACCTGAATGGTGCTCGATTTTGAGTATTTCGATAGGTTATAAACATTGTCAGACCTTGTCAGCATACTTGAACACATGAGCGTCCGTGGATGCCGATAGAGACTTTGGATCGTACTTGATTTGAGGCAAAAGATAGGGATCCGTTGAACATCTGCAAAAACGTTCTTCCGAGGGCTTCCCAGAAACCAAAGATGACCGAAAGCTATGTCTTGCAGATTGTCTTGTCTAGACAGTTCTATCTGTTATGGACTTGAATATCTACAAGATGGCGAAGACGTAGACCTAGATGACTACATGGAGAAGTTCGTACTTCACGACTGTACCACCCGCAAGATCAAGTCCAGAACTTCAATACGCGGCTCGTTTCCAAACAGGAAACACCCGAGGCTTCAAACCATCACTTACCCTCGATCATCGACCAACTCGAATTTGTTGCCTTGGCCATCATCCGCATAGCAGCTGTGGATTAGTAGACCATAGATCCAACTCGAATCTGTCGTTAACTCATGATAAACTGCAAACCGATTTCGTTTCCGTATCATTGCTGAGTTCTATTGCATGGCCTAAGCTGTACAGTTATTCTAACACTGGCCAGTTCGAAAGCGACTCAAATCCTGCGTTACTAGGAGCCGGATGCACCCACTTCTGTAGCCCTTAGAGACTGTTGTCGTATTGTAATGAGTTTAATTATACATTTGTGCGAGAAGGAACTCTGAGTATCGGTAGCGACGTCATTTTGGAGTCATACTATGACGAGACAGAACCTACAATCCAGTAAGAACGAAGGCTGCTGCTTCAAATCTCAATGCCGACTTCCTTTTAAGAAATTTCTTTGGAAATTTCGTTCTAGTTAATAATCACTTTTCTAAATGTAAAGTACTCTCTTGGAGGCGTACAGCAAAGCTCCGGTCGGTTCGGTATTATTGTAACAACCACTTAACATATAATACCATAGTTAGGAAATCTTCTTCATAAAAACCCCCTCCCCTCCCCTTGTTCCTTGTTGAAAATTTTGAAAATCGTTTTAAGAGTAGATTCCTGGAGCTATCACTAGTACTCTTCAACTAGTAGGATCTCACCATCTTCACAAGTCCATCGATGAGTAACCCGCTGTCCTACCTGAAAATAGAAGAAATTTCATGGCCGACAAACAAGCTGCACTATCTCTTTAAATTTATTCTCACACTTCAGAAAACAATTAAAAATAACTAATGATTTCATGCATACTGCCTAAAGTGTGGGAATATATATACAAGGGTCGCTGGAAGCTAACAGCACGGACCTGCGCAAAATGAATAGCTGGCCCCGATGGCCCATCGTGCAGCTGATAGACACAGTCTGGCAACTGAAAGTCCTGCTCAACCAGTTCGGTTTGAAGCTTGCTAGAACTTTACAACCCACGAGTTATTGACGTTTTCATAATTAAAGGAGAAATGTTTCGTACTGTACAAACCCGACACCATACTCGGTAGCAAGGCTTTTGATTGATTCCAGGAAGAAACAACGAACGTGAAAAGCTCGATCCATACCGGTCACAAAAAGCTGAAATTCCTTTCAAAAACCCTAAAAAATATGAAAAATAACGAACACGCAATGTGTGTACTTTTTGGGGAGCAGTTGCCACTTCTGAATGACATTGTGCGGTGGGACAACTAACTGAGATGGCAAAAGAACACGAGACTATTAGATAGCAATCGCTACGTGCTAGAAGCGGATAAGGAGGAACGCCAACTATCATGGGAATTAGAGGTTGTCACGTCGGTTAGTTTTCTTTAAATCTGTCTGCGGGGATAACGTTTTTTTCCCTTTGCCTGATCACAAGTGCTACCATACATAATAATGTTTGATAACAAGTGATACTTGAACTTTTTACGAAATTCTGGCACTTTTACCTCATCTTCAACCTACCGGATGGAAAGATACGACGAGCGTAAAGGAAAACGAAACTCCTCGTGGGTGCATCTAAACGGTTTCTTGTTCAAGAAGTTTGAACTTAGTGTAACCATGAAAATTTCGGTTACCGTTCTTTGTCTTCGCATGTTGCAAGCACCAATGGGCAGATTAAAGCGAGCATGATTGGAATCATGATCCTTGCCGTTCTGCAAACACTGGCGATTCTCAATTTCGCCTTGGACATATAGCCGACCTGAACAAGTTGGATTGTTTATAGACCTCGACATGAGGAACTCTCAACTCCTAAGTACTCAAAATAGTTTCATCCCTCCAAAAATATCAAGCGATCACTTTGTGGGTGCCCTCCTTATCCAACACCCGAACAGAGGGGTAGAGATAGGTGAAGACCGAATTTCCTCGGCTAGTGGTATTGGTTTCGAGGCAGTTACCGTAATCGCCCATCGAAGTCATTGCCTACCCTCCAAAACGAGCAACTACCAGCGATTGAGTGTGGCGGGCGTGGCACGACCTCACAGTTCAAGAACCACACCACAGATAGGGCTGCCGCTTTTTCAAGTGGCAGGACCAACGACGTTGGGATCAGACCTCTAAGTTCGATGTCGCTCAACGCTTTCGGCGGGCAATGGAAGGTGCTTTTCGACAAAAACGGCTGGTTTAAATGTTCCCAACACTCAAAACCGGCAAATATCATCAGCTTAAACCGTGGCCACCGTCTGTATCTGTCTATCTTTTCTGTTAGTCCCTCCATCCTACATCTCTCACGGTATGAGTGAAGGGTTACGGTGTAATTCTGAAACTTGAACAACTCTAATATTTCGAAGGACACGTGAACAGCCTTCATGCAGTATAGTAACTAACAGGAGTTCTGATGTGATGATGGGCAATCCGGTATACAGCAGTTGGTTCATGCTCGTTCTGCTACAGAGCACAAGTCTCTTAATTATCCAAGGTGAGGAGAAAAGAAGGACCAGCTCTCGAATACGNCGAATACGTCAGTTACCGGACTGCGAGATTGTTTGCGGAGAGTTACTTACAGTTCAACCTTTGTTTTCAAACTGCCGTTCTTAGTATACCGAATCGGTTGCTTACGGTTCAGCCTTTCATTTCAAAGTGCCGTTCTTGGTACCCCGGATCGGTCTCCCTCTTCCTCCTTCATTCAATGGAAGCGTTTTAAAGCGCAAAATCTAACTGAGCCTTACCTCGGAATGGCTTTTCTGTGACGATATCGACAACTATATTATCTACTCCGCAAAACACCACTGGTTTCTGGACCACTCTGTTTTCGATATCGAACCGTTGTGCCGTTGCCAAGCACTGCAAAATACCAAAAACTTCGATAGGAGAAATAGCAATTGAACATGTCGGTAGTAATGATGAAGGTATTCACAATAAGTTTGAATACAAAATCCTACCGGTTCTATTGAAGCGAAGGGGAGTGAGGTAATCTCTGAGCTATAAGGGAATGAATTGAACTGAACTATACAAAATATTGAGAATTTATAAACTACAGCTTTAGCTTTTGGTTCAGGCTGTTGGTTTCAGAGACTGTTCGAGTTGCCAGGCATGGCAAGCTTCAAGAGAGGGAAATGATTGTGAGACAGACAGCTGCAGCTGAGCAAGTTTCACTGAAGCGCTGTTCACAGATTATTCAGAGGTGGAGAGTAATAGGTTAGGTAGTCGTAGCACTTAGCAGAGTAGATTGCTACTTCTAAAACGTCTCTCGCACGAAACTACCGTGAGTCGTGTTCCCAATCATTTGATCTCCATCTTCACTAGGTTCCATTTAATCCTGTTTTCACTTACATGGATTTTGCTAGATAAATATCCCAAGGAATAAGCCCAACTGAGCAAATGTGAAGAGGCTGTGCGTGAATAGTTGCAAAAAAGTCTGGAAATCCAACCTTATTCCGATCAAGGGCCGTTGAAACTTTGGCCAAACGTATGTATGTACATAGCACCACCACATTAGTAGAGGGTTCTATTAGTGAATCGATTAGGAAATGGATTAAATTCAAAATGATCTAATGATTTCGCTATTCTAGAAGGAGCTAATAGAATGGTAAGCGGGAGAAGTTGAAGGCACAGTTCACAATAAAAATGGCTTATGATATATCTCGCTGGGATAAGTCTGGACCCCTTCGTATACGATATATGGCGGAGTCAGGTCGGAAAACGGTCTGGATAAGAATTGGACCGTGTGCATACGCGGACGAGTTTCATCGCCATAGTAGAAACTGCACCATACACGAGGGAATTCATCTAGGAAGTTCATACAACTTGCCATGGTCTATAGAGACAGCCAGAGGAAATTCTGAACAGTTTAGGCCTGATGTAGTCAGCTTTTTACGCAATTGCAACAACTGAAATCTCGCCCAAATAACCCTTTCATGTCATTTCCGTCATGGTAATCTCGTATAACCCCTATTTTCACTGCTTTTGGGGACCCTTATTTTTCATGGAATCGGCGAATTTTCTTGCTTCCATCATCGCCGAAACACTACTCTCGAACAATACTTCCGCTTTTCTATTCAAAGAATTTAAAAAGGGTACCCCAAGATCACCGTGAGCTGTGCCTTTAAACAACATCAAGCGGTTGCCTGATAGAGCTTAGTTCATAAGTTGTAGAAGACAGTCAAGAGGAATTCGAACTAACGATTACCCACAACCCCAGCAATGCTTTTTGGTGAATTACAAGTATGTGCTGGCGTAATGAGCTCTTAGTTGGTTTTCTATAGAAAGAACTTGACCGCTAACAGAATTGTTTGGAAGGCATATCATGAGGCCGGTAGGGCAACGTTAGGTTTAAACTAATCAAAACAGAAGTGAAAAGCTCTTAAATCTCTTTTTCTCAACTTGGAAAAGTATTATACATCGTTTTTTCCCACCCTATAAAGGTCCTGAGGTCTTTTTCTACAAAAGTCTCAGGGTTTCCCTTATAAGGGATACTCAACAATGAAACGGCTTCAGCATTCATCGACGTCTCGAGTAAAGGATGTCTCGTCAGTACATGAAACATACTCAGAGAATGGTTCTGAATAAGTGCGACTCATAAAATATGATGAATCACCCACCAGCGCCGTAGCTACCAGTATACGCATGAGTATAATGACGACACTGAGACGACGACTGACTAGCAACTAGCTATGAGCTATTCTGTGATCTTGGTTATATAGCGTGTATTGGGTCAGACGAGTTTTTGAGTATATCGCTTTCGCGTCGACTAGATGGTAGATGTGTTGCGATACAATTGTATCATCTGTAGGTGTAAAAATACTAACGACCAGATTGAAGAGCAGTCGATGAGCGGATTAACGAGCTCCTCTTAGTAGCTGGAAATACCCTGCCTCCAGCAACTCCCTACTGCTCTCGTGTTCAGGAGTAAATACGATATCGAAAAGCTTGACTGTGAATTGCAGTGACCGTTGGGTCTTCTAGAGCCCTCTGCAAAAGAGCAACAAATCAACCAACTGTCACGAGTTGCTGAGCAACGAATCAACCAACTGTCTTGAGCTGCTGGTGCTTTCGATATTCTTTACTCAAAAATGAAACCACCTAGGACAGATATGCGGGGGCTTGAATCACCATGAGGAACAGAGAAGAAGCTTGAAAACATAGGAAGAATCAAAGCTAACAACACTCAAGCCATTGAAACAATTTTCATTCATCTAAGGGAAAGCCGACAATTTTCTTAGGCTCATAAGAGCGTCTACCCTTCCACAGCGATTGAAAACGGACTAGTCAATTTCTTACCCATACAGTTCTTGGTAACTTAACTGGCAACACAAATGTAAATGGGTTTATGAAAACACAGACTGAAACGTCCGCCGGGAACCGTAAGCCCATAGGCGGAACCCAGAATAGACCAGTGTATTAGTGGGTTCCTGGCCGACCTCAGTTCAGTATTCAGAATAAAAACAGCATAGACTCCACTAACGGGCTCCTAGTGAAGACTCATTTGGGTAGAGCGCTTGTGAATGGAAGGCTGGTTACAAAAATGGAGACTCAACAAAATTACTACCTGGATCTTAGAGTAGGTTTCGCCTGTCAAGAACCTCGACATGGTTGCAATCGGATGTAGCTCGTTTTGAACTCTCATTTGCTTGCTACATACTTGTTGCTTGCTGCGCGCGCTTTCTTCTCAAGACGCTGTTCTGGGACGTTTAGCATTACCCTTTGTTTAATGCCCTTCCTCGGTCTCCATTACTGCTTAAATTTCTTTGAACTTGGGAGCCTCCAGGCTTCATCTTCCATAGACCCCCTTTGAGGTATTCCTGTTAGAAGGCTTTATTAAGGACCAATCACATGGTATAAGAAATCTCTGTTTCTAGGCTCTTGTTCCATGATCGTACGGAACTCCCAGTCCATTCATCATTCTTTTACAAAGCATTCTTAGTTCTTTGTTAAACCTCTGAACGGCTAACAAAGACTAATTGCTTTTTTCTCAAGCCACGAGGAGTCGTAGTCGAACAGGTAATGCCTCATAATCGTCACAAGCTTGATATATGCCAGCAAAAACTTCGACAGGCAAGTTTATTCCAGCATATTCTCTCGATCGACTTGGGTTCGGTTTATGATTTCTTCAGNTACACGAAGTTACTGCTTGGTACAACTCCCGGACCGGTGGTGCCTTGAAAACCATGATGAGGTTGTTTCTATAGGGGTAATTATAGAAAGAAGCTGGCTTAGGTAAAGTCAATAGATTATTTAGTTTTCGCTTATCGCTAAAGAACCGAGGAAGCTCAGGCGACTGCTTCTTTATTCATGAGTTTACAGAAGTCCTCACTAAATGCCACAGCTGGCCGTTGGTGGGATTGATTTGCTAGCCAGAACTTGAACTCTAAGGACTTCAGTTCATCACCTATCAAAATTCACCGGAACCCTGAAAGGAACCAACAAAATTTGTTACTGATATTTATTTTACATCAAAAACATGACAATAGTTAGAAGAGAAATAAATATGTAGGCTCCAGTAACTGAAAACATCCTCGACAACACAAATTTTGCAGTCCATCCGTCTGAAAATGATCGAACTAATGTTTCGACAACTATGGCAAAATTGGAATTCTTCCAGTAAATCTTGTAAAAAAAAAGAGCGTAGTTTCATATACATGGCGCATACCTATTGAGGTAGGATACTTTCTGAGTACAGGTGATTTCCGATGATAAAATCGCCAGACCTCTTTGAAAGTGACGAAGAAAAAGCCGAATGCCGATAGAAATAGGTGCACAACGAAGAATTGAACTGAAAACTGTTTGAAAATTAAAAAATCACGTTACATTCAATAGAATTTTTAGCTGTAGCATGAAGATTTTGAGCCAGATTTATACGTTCAGAAAGATATTCTCGGGATATAATACTTTGTCGAAGAATGGAAATGTATTTGCTCGATTTTCCCACTGTTCACCACTATTCTGGACTTAGGATTGGCCATAGAAGGTGTAACAAACCCAGTGACAAATGGGAAGAAGTCGTTCGTCATCCGGGAAATACAGCCAGAGAGTGGCTTCGTTCGAGGTTGAAAAACGTCCTGCACAACCTTTTTGCACTGCTGAACGAGTAACGGAACATTGAGTCACTCGTGGTGCTTGCGTGGCGACTCCAGCACCAAGAATTTAGACTTCCACTAGGGAATTTCGACTTCCTAAAGGTTCTGAGTGATGACCCACTCAGGTAAACTGTTTAAAACTGGAGGCTGGTTAAAAAAGCTAGATACCAAACCAATTTGCTACCTAGATCTTTTACTAATTGGTACTTTTTACCTCTTACACTGAGGTGAAAGAGCTCAGGTTCATTACTATTAGCTGCAGGATTATGGGAACCTGCTCGCAATTTGACAATCCGCTTCGAAGAGTGCGCAGTGACTCACTACTCATTCAGCTTCACCACCGGCTTACGGCGTAAACCATTACCTTCAAACCAGAGTGTGAAGGATACTTCAAGCTACTACGTCATTTGAAGAACAGTGCTCAACCCAAAAAACAGGTGCCATCAAGACGAGGCTCGTCAAAGATAAGTGCTCTGAGCAGGATCGTGGTGAGATACTTTTCCGATCTCGGCAGTCCGTACTAAATGGAAACTCACGAATTTTCGGCAGGGAATCATAGTAAAGAGGAAGTCTGTCGATAAAATCTCGGATAAAGAGGCCTTGCAAGAACAAGCCTATGAGGAAGAAGCCCATCGCCTGTGCTGAGTCCGTGACAAGCGCTCCTGCAAGAGATTTCGAGACAAACGGACTGGAATAGTCGAAATAAGTCTATACCGGCTATATTGAATGCGACGAATACCAATGCTGGCACATTCAGTGTGTAGAAATATGAGGGATCGTGCCTACGGAAATGAACGGATTGGATAGCCACAGTACTGCAATTGGCTTGGAAATTCGCTTTCAGGAATGAACACACAAAAAAAATTTAAAAAATCGAAAAATTCAATGGGCAAAGTGAACCTACAACGAATAGGGTGCCAATTTTTTGTCGGTGATATTGCCATAATCATAATAACCGATTTTTGACGTCACGTTCGTAATGCGCCATCCACTGACAAGCGGTCTAGTATCGTTCCTGGTCAGAACATGCCCTGCAAGGGAACCCAGGAAATGCGGTGCCATCGGGGCGTTGGACTACGAAACACTTACGGAGATTCACTGAGAGCTCCTTGTTGGCCACTGCTCGACGTCCAGCATAGAACTGTACATTTGTTTGTCCTTTAGCTGACATAAGGAACGAACACACGTGTTGATCGTTGGGATAATTGGTCATATCTATATGGAAAGGCTGACAGGATCGGATTCGGAACGGTAAAGGGTGGTTTCCAAGGTGGAAACCCTTTACGAATGCGCTCAGGTGCTGCCAATATGATGGAAAAGGGTGTTAAAGGTGTCCTAAAGGAGAAGCTGAGAAATCTAACGTGTTGGCTATGTTGCGAATTTTTCGCGCGCTATGAGCGGCACATTCAATGGGTCTCACTGGATTCGCTAGCTTTTTAACAAAAGTTCAATCAACCCTCCAAGAAAGAGCACTGAGAAACTGCCCAGAAACTTCAGAGAGAGGCATTTTCTGCCACGCAGATGAAAACCCATTCACAACAAACCTAAGGAGCAGCCCACTCGTCCCGTGTACCTCGGACAGGTGATCACATAGGCTGGCTCCTGAAACAGTCACATTAAAGATCTGTCAAATCTCTCGATACTATCACAATGCCGAACAGTACAAACTCACATTTGCGCGAAATCGTGGAATGAAAAGCTTGACTCGTGAAACTGGTGCATCCAGGTGTCCATATACTCCAGAAAGGCTGAACAAGAGGTTTAGTCGGGTAGGGGCTTGCTTCATGTAGTACTTCTAGTTTTCAAAACAATTAGCGTAGAACCGTCCGAGAAAGGATGGACTCCATGGTCTTTTCTGTGCTTCTTGAGCACCCGTTGATTGCTTCCACCATTATGTTCCACTACATACACAAAACAACAAAGTCAAATCACGNTGACTTTACATGGTCATCTGAATGGTATTTTTCCGTTAGCTTATCAACATTACACTTATAACGTCATGTAAAGAGCTGCTTGGCCGATATCGACAAGGGAATTGAAATTAAATTTGCAAAATATGCTGAAGATTCATTCATTTTGAACTGAGAAAAGCTGCGAGAGTATTGGAGTGCACTGTTTAAGCACGTTACCTGGAAAGTATAGAAATGGCTTCAAATTCGGTCTAGGGCCACGAGTGTTTTTATATATAACTTACATCAGTGTTCCGCTAGAAGCAGGTGGTGTAGTGGCGCAGGCGACGCACTATCTCACACGCATGGTCACGGGTGCAATTCCTGGACCTAGGCCAACCAAGCCTTACGGGTTGGCCAATTGGTACCAGGCTTGTCAGGGAGGATAACAGCCTTGATTTGTTCATCGGCTGGCCCCGCCACTCATTGTACAGGCCACATACTCATTCGATACGCCATTACGATTCTGAATCGAAGTCGAATGCGTGGGAGCATCACCTAGACCAGATTGTTTAATGTCCCAAGAGTTTTTAGACTTTAAGTATTTCTTTGGACTNTCCTCATTAAGGTTTCCTTACAGCTTCTCGAAGGGTAGTACATTGTTACTTTCCGGTACAAGAAAGCTTTGGAAGACAACACAAAAAATGCCATACCCATTCATAATAACAATCCTAGGAGTCCACACATCGTAAGATCCGACGTGTAATGTGTCCAGATTGTTGTAGTTGGCAGGGTCCCATGTAATGTGTGGATCGCGCCAGATCTAAACGAGCTCATAATTGTCTAATAGAACTGAATTTGTCTTATAACAGGCTTTTGAAAGTGGTCTCCAATTAATTCTTGCTGTCGCTTTTTTCTAGAAAAGTGGTTCGGCGATGTCATTTACCATGCAATAACGGCCGGAGATCGCCATTACTTGCTCCTTCTCGTCTATTGTTATATGATCCACGCTGTGGAAAATGAATTGAATGTCGATCTGCAATAAAAGAGCTACGGTAGAATTCTAAACAAGAGGGTAATTGTGGAGGCCGCTGACAAAGGCACACTTTTTACTTCACAATGTATTGTCAAAAATCTTGGGCGTAATCAGTCCCATTCTAGAGATGCCCCTGCATTCGACTTTCACGCTTCCATTCAGAATCGCAACGGTCAATTGAATGCCTGAGCTGTGCGCAAGTGCTCTTATCCCCCAGACGAGACTGCTACCGGTTAACCGAGGCCGGGGGGATGGAAGGCGCGGTTGGGCTGAAGAAGTATCGACCTTAGGTTCGATATCCGGACCATACGTGTATGACGGAGCTTCACTTACTCCCAGATCATCATTTCTACATGTCCTTGCCGGATAAGCCATGCTACCGACCTCCATTTAGAATCGCTGGGGCTGCTCATATAAAAATCTGTTTTTTGTCACTCCACGCCAATTAAGTATTATTAACACCTGCGCTAGCAACCATAAGTAACTTTGGGGCAGGTAGCCTCAGCCGGTGTCACTTCCACTAACTGTAGGTCAATCCTACCAACCTATCTTCTCTTTTAGTAACCAATTACCTAAGTAGTTATGTATTAATATTATAACGAAGCTTCGGTCAGTATTCAGGAAGTGGGGGACCTGAATGACATTTCCCAGCCCTGTGCTCGGTCCGACACTAATCTCTCTGAGCACTTAGATCGGCCTAGCGATTTCTAACAATATAAAGGGAACTCTTGCATCGTGAAAAGGACTATAAATAACCCCTCCGAATCACGTCTTTGCATTCTTCAAGACACTGCCTACGAGAGGCCTTTCACTGGAATTAAACGGAAATATTTCATCAAGCTCTGCGTTTTTGCTGAACTGAAAAAGTAACTACCTGCTTGTCATTACTTTGTGGAGCGACTTTGTAATTCACTTTGCTCAGCACGTCCTTTTCTATTTGACGTACCCAATTATGATATGAAATGTTTCGATCTGTAAAATTTCGATAAATGAGGATCGTTCTTGATTCTGACTCGAAACTCTTCAAGCTTCAACTACATTTTTTTCATTCTAATTTCGGTGAAGTGAAAAAAGCTGTGCACTGGCCCAAACATAAAGAGGTTTCCCCGATTGCGATTCACAAAATGATTATGCGTTCAGTGTTTTTCTGATTTTCAACGTTCTACTGAAGCGAAAACGATCTGATCAGGTGAAATGTCAAGTCGAAAACCTAGGAAGAAGCCTGCTTAAGGTGAATTTTCGGTAAACCTACCGCAAAAAGAAGTCTCACCTCACCTACCTCTTTCCTTCTGCTCCTTGTTTTCGTCATTCGGATCATCGTAATAGTGGATTTCTTCTTTTTGAGCCACAAGTAAAGATGTTTTGAAAAGAAGGCCGACGAGCAGTGAGGGCAGCAGAAGCATGTCCCTCCAACGAGCAGGGTCTGTTTACAGGCGTGATATTTGACACCGTCAAACCACAAATTCATAAACATCTAGCGTGATTGATGGCAGGCTCAGGCTGGCTTGATTGGAATAATGTCCAATTTAAACAAACCAAATTATACATTGTCCGATTTACTCGTTTGAAAACTGGAGTACTCTTTAATTTCATGGACCAATAAATCAAAAAGTGTCAAGGTGCTCTGTTCCAATCAATCTCTTTATGATGGTTGCGAGCGACTTAAAATCGAAATGAGGTTAGGTTCACATGCGATCTTTACGAACTGCAGACTCAGCTGATATCCTACTTCACGTTTCATTTTCTCTCTGGGACTTGGCGAGAGGTCCCTCAAGAAGACTGGAATGGCTCATAAAGCTGAGTGATTGAATTCTTTTGATCATAATCTCTTGAAATACATCAGGCGTAGATATTCAGAATTGCAGATAAACTTAGGTACCCAATAAAGTCTTCTTCAAGATCTTCTGGCGTTGATCAATCCCGTCTGAAGGATGCGCCCCGCATTTGATTTCTATTCAGAATCCTAGTGGCGTATTGAATACGTATTTGACCTATACAGTGACCAGCCGTGTACGGAATTACCGTAGAATCATCATAAGCTTGATCTTTTATCTGAACTTTGAAATGAGCTTCAAAAACCCAAAGCCTAGCTTCACCTAGGATTAAATTGAGGTCATAAATCATAGCACAAATATTTTCTAGTAATAGTTCCTAGAAGTGGTTGTCGGCGTCGATGGAATTGCTCTGCGACAGTAATTATCCTCGTAAGACTATGCAATTGACGACGAAAGTTATAATCAGGTAAGGCACGTTACTGGAAACCGCCTACTTATTTAGCTTCGTGATCTTCGATAATAATAATAATAAAAGATAATTTACGTCCTCTTACGTCGTCGCTCCGCTATTCTATTCATCTATGTTCAAGTTCCCAATCATTTCTTTGGATTAAACAAGATTAATTTCGACCAGTCGTTGTCCTACTTCATCTATTTCGCCAATTTCTGTGACGCTTTTAGAATTCCTAACGAGATATTGAGGCTCATACAATTCTACTTATAAATACGTAGCCCTCCCTTTCCATTTGCATAGCTTGAAATTCAGAAAGCTAGAAAAAAAGAACGGCAAAAATAAATTGCGATAGATGGCCATAACAGAAACGAAAATTCAGTACGGGACTCAGCTCTTACAGTAATCCGGGACGGCATAACCCCCTTTAAAAGACAATTTCTCACCCTTCACATATACGACGCGTCCAAAATGGGTATTAGGCAAGGATATGGTGAAGGTGCTGGGAAGGCTAGAGGTTACTGTAAGAGCCGAGTGCCCGTACCGAACCTTCGCTTCCGTGATTATCATAGGAGCACTGGGACGGAGGGTAGAGGAAGAACAAAGCACCTTCGGAACATCATCCTCCAGCTATCGCTGTGCCGATTGTTGACCTGGTCGAGCGTGATTCCTCTGGATGACTCTTTGATTTCGTTTTTGAATCCGAAGTGATTCTCATCTACTTACTGCTGAATCTCAACCGTTATAGTCTTCATTAAGTTTTTTCTTCCTAAGGCAAAGGTCGGGCTGAGTCCCGACGTGTGTACATATGTTCTCCAAGGCGGAGTGTGAGTTCAGTACTTGCAGTAAGAACTCGACAATTCACGCAAATATTCGCGTCTTTTTCTTCTTTTCTCTATAAAAAATGGAGTAATCGAGGAGATAAGAACACCGCTGAACTCAGCTTGTCGAGCTCTACAGGGTGATACCCTGAAGTATTGCAAATGCTTCATTTTGGATTGCGCCATGCACTTGAGTTCCATC
>UZAF01016663.1:54940-67509 GCA_900617895.1 Haemonchus placei
GGTGGTACACACAATTGTTTCGAGTTATGGTAATACCACTATGAGATGTCATTTTCAATGGATCGCTTTCTTTAGGGAGATATCATTTATTGAGAATTCTATATTATTGATGGTCGGCTAGGTTTTGTCGCAAATGATATCGACCAAAGGGGATCTTTCATTGAGTTGCAAACCTTGCTGGATAGCGGTCGTAATCTAAGAAATGAGCAAAACCCTCATATGCTTATCGTAGTACCGGTAATGAGTCCCTATCGCTGTGCACTTACCACTCACTTTTGTCACCATACTCTACCATCCCATCTTATCGAATGAAACATACTGAACGGTCGAAGCAGCATCATAAATACTGAATGCGCTAGGATTTTGATCGTTAGGTGACCTCTCTGAGGTCCATAATCGACTTTCTTTCAATCGGTGTGTTCTGGTGTTTAGTAGGCTAACATTTCGGAAGGTGCCGAAACCTAATAAAGTTAGCCTAATAAAGTTATACAATCCTGGAAGGCTTGGAAGACAAAACATTCTCTAAGATCCCTTATCTTCTCTTATCGGTTATCGTCGATTACTGTCACCGAGTACCTACGTTCCCGTCATATCCTACATCGCCTGTAAAACCTACGAAATTCGAACTCTTTAGGTCCATGGAAGCAGAAGTTACGAATTCTCGCTTAAACATTTACTTTGTGCAAAACCTGCCCCTGTAGGCAGAATCTAAGTCTGCTACATACCATGTGTGTTCCTATCCTGCCTCTTGTACTCCTACCACTTTTCAACGCTCTGGGTCCACTGGAGCAGGAGTTATGAATATGCGACCTAAAAGTTCTATCGCGCACGCCCCGCCCCTGTAAGCGGAGTCCGGCTCTGCTACCTGCCATAAGTGTTCCCATTCTGCCCCCGTACTCCTGCCAAATTTGAACTCTCTAGGTCCACGGGAACAGGAGTTATGAATTTCCGGTCAAACACACCCACCGACACAGCAACAGACACACTTAGGAATTTATAAAGTAGGATGTTTTCAGGTCATTTTTGCATTGGGTATCGCTTCATATGGCATGCACAAATATAACATTGATGAAGAAACATTCTACTGTTCTGCAGCTACTACGGATACTATCAGTGACACCACAACGACTGGCTATTTGATTGTTGCCATGGAGGCAGTTATTCTTATCATGTTTGGAATGCTCTACATATGGAATGTGAAAAGAGAAAAAAGGTACATTTTTACGGAAATTTGTGCTCCTTAGGAGGCTCAAACTCTATAACAAATGTCGATGGCTGTAAACAGGACCGAAAGTTCAGTGTGAGAACCCAGCTCTTACAGTGACTTTACGGTGGAATAAAATGCAATGGCCTCACGTATACGAACGAACTCTGTTCGAATATTTAAAACCTCAACCGGTCACGTTTACGAATCACGGGTGGGATGTGTCGCTCAGACAATTCGTCTGAGCGGACACCGTCAGAGTCGAGCGATGAGCGTTGAGCGCGCAGCACTGGGTGCTGAGCGCTGAACGTTGAGCGCTGAGCGTGCAGCGCTGGGTGCTGAGCGTTGAGCGCGGAGCGTTGAGTTGAGTTCACTCCACCGCTGAAAGACATGTTATTTCCCAACATAGCTATGTAGGGCTCTTTCGTAATAATATATTATACTTTCGTCACATTAAAACACAGTAGCTAAAGAAGAAAAGATCAAATCCAGATAGAAAAATTCAAAAATTTAAGAAGTGAATTTTAAACCAACGAGAACCGGTCGAGAAATTGTCCACCTCCCACTCTTACGGTATCGTTCGTCGAACGGCGTTGTCAACAAAGCGCGCGCCAACGCTCAACGCTTTACTCTGAAAAATGTCAGCAAGTATGCGAAGCTAGAGTACTTAAAGAATCTGGTTTTCATTTTGAGTTTTCGTTTCTAATATCTGACAGCAGAATGAGCATTATTGTAAACTGTTCTTTCCCTATTGAATCATGAATTACGTCTCTCAAACAAATCCCTAGTGGGCTTTATCTCAGAGTTACTCATTCCAGCGCTTCGTATGATTTCTGCTCCAAGTATCAGAATAGAGAGAATTTGGCCGTACTTCGGCTACTCATGCCTATGGTCCTTCTACATTTTGTTATATATTCTTGCTTCATATCAGCGAATACTATTGCATCCTCTATACGACACCTATTTGACTCTGATTCAGCGTTCAGAGCCTATATATCTGCAGTCTATGTGAGTTCTTTTGTATATGATCTGGTCTTTTGGTAAAAGTGTAGCTGAAGGAGTTACTCAACCGTGTTCTGCATCCCGGACGCTAAAACAATATTATATCCCTACAAATCTCAGACTAAAGACATTACTGATCTACTAAGAGTTTTGTTGCTAATTCAATTGTAGATGCATTATTGGCATGCATACTGGAGTGCATGCCCATAGCTCGCTGCGCTTTCTATCTAGTTATACCGCTGTGCGCCACTTCTTACAATGTCCTGGTTAGTTGACTCGCCGCGTGAAATCTCGTCCCGTTACCCATGGGTGTATGTCGATGGATACGGCACACCTATGAGTAATTTATGAGTTATGTCCTTTTTAGATCGTTCCTGTCTACACGGTATTCTCTCCTTTGCTTTTATGGTGGATTGTGAATCAACATCGCAGAATCCGCACCCAACAACTCAATAATATGTCATCAAAACCGAAGAACATACACGATATCTATTTCTCCAGTTATGCAGAGGCATGGAGTCGCTAATAAAATGACCCAATTCTAGTTTGGAAATATATACTCTACCAGTGTAGTCTTAAACCTCATCGCATTGTAGTCATCGCAAATGGAAAAGATTAATGGGAACATCAGTTTGGACGAGTTATATCTATTTCATTAAGCACGCATATGGAACTCGGACCAAGCATCCATCTACTCTTTGCCGGCCAAATCAACTTTTCAGTTACCTTCGGTCCTTGGTCGGAAGGTCAAAGGGCTACCGAATCGACATTTGCCAAACCGATGAAGCTGGCTGACCGTGGCTACTTTGCTTGTACCGAGGCGCTCAAATTTTGAGCGTCTGACAGGGTTTCAGTATGATCTTATGCACTCTTGATTTGGTAATAACATCGTTTCAAGCAAACTCGTCTCCTATACGGGTCTTCCACATCCTATAGAAGAATTCGTCAAATAAGCTCGTCTCATGATCGATAACCTACCGCTAGGGGTTCATGTCTTCTGTAAATTATGGGGATCCATTCTTCCCCAATTTTCTCGGCACCACCTCTTTTGTAGAACTGGATTAATTTTTAATGTTTATTAATTATAACGATAATTTAATTTACCAATACAACGAATGGGTGCACAAATTACTATGGGTCTCATCGGTGACGAATGGGTCGAATATACAGTTAAAATTCGTCCATATAGATCCAATCACAATAATCGCATATGATTATCCTTGTTGTTCGTACAAACAATTAAATAAATAAAGACATATATGAAACAATTAAGTCATTATATACATCACTTATAATCTCCTCTATAGGAACTGTTGCATATGGTACGGCATGAAGTTTTGCGGTTGAGGCTGTATCTAAATAATTCACTTCATGAAAAGCTGAACAAACCAGTGAAGGTGATAAAACTCACTCCTTGGAGCATGGCGTGTTGTTGGTCAACAATTTTCCCCAGCACTCTCCAAGCAGACTTCAGGGCGTTGTGGCCGAAACCATGAGTTAGCTAAACGAATGGGATAACTCTTTCATTTTGTAAAACTACTCGAGAACTGATTAGAATATGGGACCATTCTACACTGATACTCTCGTTCGATCAGAAAATCTGTTCAGTTAATGTTTGTTGCTGTTCGTTTCTTTTGTTTTCTCTCTCATAATGGTTCCAAAACAACCAAAACAGATACCCCTACTCAGCAGGGCCAAGCCTCTGCTCACAGTGCGAGCCAAGTGCTAAGGAAGATTCAACCTGCGACCGAGAACTTTGACTTTGAAGTTAAGCTTCTAAGGTATAACTTCGCCAAAATCCCTGTTGTTCTTACCATACTAAATATATTAATAGAATGGGTAGCTGAATTCTTCTCCACGTAGTCCTCCGGGTCTTCCGGTACCTCGTCGAAGATAGCCATGATACCAGCCAAGAAACGTCTGGAAAGGATTCCTTTTACTTCATACACCTTCACTGTAAGTAACCCTATCATACCTGACGATAGCCAGCTCCTGTGGAGTGTACTGAAGTCGATTGGAATGCCGGGCAATTTCAAAAGTATTTAAGCTGTTGGTACAGAGGGTATTGAAGTCCCGAGCCATTACAAGCGCCTCTTCTGAAACAATTTCATCTGTTTTCAAATTGAAGAATCTTCCAGAATCAAGTTGAACCTACTCTCGCAGAGCGCTGTGAATGACGTCGTTGGTGCAGTCTTTCTTCGCCCCGACGGAAGTGACACCCCCTTCTCTGCAAGTCTGTCACGCAACATCTTACAGCCGTCCTTTGTCTTCGCCCTGAAAAAAGCAAAACTAAAACGTATTAACAACTTAATTTTAAATACTCGTCAAATCAGTTACAGTAACCCACTTTCTGAGAACACCATTGATAAGACTAGCGTGCAACGTTTCTGGATGGCTCATGCGGCGATGGATTTCGCTCAGCGTCACCTATAAACTCACTCTAATCAGTTTATCATAAAATGAATTCCAAGAAATGCAATTGCTCGCCTCTCAGTAGCAAACTTCCAGAATTGATAAGATTACTTGCTCGAAAAGGGAAGTAATTCGATTTACAAATGAGATCAAGGATGCAAAAAATTGCATCCTTCCAACGATACCTTGTATTTTGTAGAGGCGTTTAGCAGGCACAACCTTCCCGGTGCTTCGTCGAACACTTCCAGAGGATTTACATTAGACGTTGTAGGCTTAGCTTCTGGAAAAGTTGATATATACGTTCCTTTGCTGTCCTAACAAGGAGTGAAACTTCCTACCTGGCCTAGTAGGTAATGTCTGCTCGTTGTTTTTGAAAATAGACCCATGAGTGCTCGATTCATCCTAAAAATTTACGTTACCCATTCTTTTTTGGAAATCGACTGCATGTGATTTTAAAAATATACCGAAAGTATTCCACTATCAGAAGACATTGAATTCGGTTCCATATACGACATGGCAGGCTGATGAGGGAAGAAGTTCGGATAGAACGACATCTGAAGCCAAACTTTTTAAAAGAAATCAAGGTACAATTCAGCAGCCTCCTAATTCCTAAAAACTGGAATTGTCCTACAATCATGGGAAACACGCGCACCTGTGGGGCCATGTTGGGATTGAAGAAATCGCGTTGACCCGCCGTTAGCGGGGTACTTTGGTACATTGGGGGAATCTGTAAAAAATAAAGATTGTTTATGGTAAAGAATGATAAAAACGAGGAATACGTGAGTTCATTCTGCATACCATTGCCATTTCTGGAGAACAGTTTTCTTTGTTCCTGTCATCCAAACGTTTCGCAGGATCTCCACCTGGGTTCATGTCATCGAGGGGTCTTTTTCTTGACCGCATCTAAAATATCAAAAATTTTACCGAACAAATCTTTTAATTATGGCATAGGGATTCACTACTATCCGAAGAAGCTCCGTACCTGATTCCCAAGTAACTGCTCCGCATGTATCGCCTGACTGAACTGCAACTGCTGCTCAGCAAACATCTGTATATACATTAAATATTACATTTGCTACAAAAATCGCACCAATGAGAGGAGATTAAGCGTTATTTCAAGTTAAAGCATCAGAAACTTCGAGATAGCAACCGAAAAGTCCTCGACAGAACATCGAATATATTAGGAATGAACTTTCTGAGCATCTACTTATATGAGGTCATCCTCCATATCTTGACTCCACCCTCATTTAATTGGTGTCATAGTTGACACATCCTCGCCCATGGTTCTAGGGCAGGTCCTCCAGTGTGAGGTTGACCTCCAGGTATGGCATGACCGCTTGCCGCTGAAACAGAAACGCGTGTGTCACGACATTCCCTCGGCAATTATAAATAGGCCAATGTTAGAGGTCAGCAATATGACTGACATCTACATACATATGTCCGAAGAACTACATTAAATACTGAACGACTTACCCGTGTAAGTGGGCTTACAAATATTATCTAATGTAGTAGTTGAAAGGCATGTTAAAGCAATTCGCTGAATAATTTTGANATCGAACATTTAAACTTTTCCTATTGGATGTTCCTCGAGTCAAAAGCTATGAAAGCTTAATCGATCGCCAAGGGCTACAGAACAATTAAAATGGTGATGTCAGAAAAATTCAGTGATTGCACAAGTGACAAAATGGAAGAATGGTATGGACAGGATCCCGTTTTTCACCAGACCCCGAACCTGACAGATTCAACAAAAAATTGATCCGACTTACAAGAACTTTATCCAAACTTATCTCAAATGAAGGAACTGGGAAATATTGTCTGCAAAAACCAACAGTGGCGATAGGTGACATAAGCTAACACGACTATAACTTCAGTATATCATTAAATATATGCTAACAACTGTAATCTATAGGTAAAGTGTAAATGTCCGAAGACAGTAGAGCATGTTAAACACTAAGTAACATAACAAAGTAATCAAATGAAGTAAAAGATACTCGTTCCGTTACTTCACTGGACAAACCATTGCCTTTATTTCCCATTAGGCTTACTAGCGTTATGGGGTGAGTGGATAAAGGGAATGGGTAAAATACAGTTCAATATTGTTGTATTGTCTACTGTTCAATACAATCAAATTAGGGAAAGCTGTGAATATATACTATTGATAATTCTTATTTCTGAATATCTTCATAATTCCATATACTAATTGGGCGAAGTCATTGGGATTATCTTTAATAGAGATAAGCGTTCCCATCCCAGAAAAGGTGTTTACAATGATAAATCGGCTATGATGTAAACAAGCCCTACAATTAATACAACCACTAAACTGCCTAAACCGTTCGTTTGATCATCCCGTTTAATACCGTAGTTCTGTCTAAATCTAAGACGATATCACATCGGCGAGCGATTTCTCCCTTCGATTTCCACAGCCATTCACATTAGTGCAATTAGTGTTAGTGCAACCTGAATTCAATTCTATTAGCCAATCGAAATTCGACAGATTGTCCTATATTTCTACAAAAATAAGAAGGACACGAGGAACTCACCTGAACTAAGTCAAGTCCCACTTCGGTTTTATCGTTAACGTCTAGCCTAATGTCGAATCACCGTTCCTAGAGGGCTTGGTGATACCATGGGAGAAGTAATCCCCCAAGTCACAGCAAGCCTGATTGGAAATCGCACCTATTGCTCAACATCGAATAAGACTTCATGTCCCGAGGTGATTTTTACATGTTTCCAATGAGTTCTGGTTGTTTTTCTGTTTTCCCGTTCCATGCCTATCCTGTGTGAAACCTTACTTCAATTAATTCCCCGCCAGAGTAACGGAGGGAAGTAGCAGAAACAATTCTTGTATCTAAGCACTCATCGAGCCCTATCTCAACACCTTCTTATCTTCTGGTTCCTGATGTGAACTGAATGGAACGGCCATTTCCGCACATCAATATCTGATAGCCTGCCTTTTCAAGGGCCGCGTCAGGGCATTCTTCAACCCTTTGGTGTCAGCTATTAACACGGATCTGCCCCCATAGAACTGCCGCCTCTATAGGTGTGAACTGTGATAGCAACCAAACACCTCGGGATTATGTCAATCATTTGAATAAATTCGCTGTTCCCAGTTCTCAGGACCATTTAACATGTACCGCAGGTGTTGAATTGTAGTATTCTCTGAGTAAGGGGGTGAAATAACTTTTGCAATCCTGAAAACGAGCTCTTATAGTGTCTTTCAAATTTGAGCGTCCCAAACAGTTTGAGGGAAAAGCGGACCATCTCTTAAACAGAGTTGGCCAATTAGTAATGGTAGTACTTCGAATGATGTAATAATTACTTGGAAATTAAAGCGATAATCGCACTGATATTGCTCCACAAGTGTAAATCACATAAATCGGCACTATTATCTATCAGAGTCTACCCATCTACTTCCCTATTCATAATACATCCTCTACCATGTATAGCATTTTCTTACATATCTTAGCAACAACGCATAAAAACGTTCAGAATAATACCTCACAAAAACTTTTTAAATCTTTATACAGGAGGTAACAAACGATTTCTTTAAATCCATGAAAAACTGCAATAATACACAACAATTATCAAAAGAATTACAGCAGCGATAAAAATCTCCTTACTCTTACAAGGCGATGGCACATAGACTTCAGCATATTATCGTGTTACACCAAAAGTTAAACTTTCCATTATCGTGTTGCACCCGAAATTGAATGTTCCATTATCTTTTTGCACCCGACATTGAATTTTTAAAAGAATGGTGGTGAACAATTCTAGGCTAATACAAGCTCCCAGCTTGCCTAATCGCTGTTCAATAAATTATGATTATACTTATTACATCATGAATAGTAACTAGGTTCTTCAACATGCTTAAAACAAGCACTGATGACGAACGAAAAACTGATAATTTTAATTCGAGGTCAGTGGAGGCAGGAATATCTCCAAGGTATGAGCATTCTCATTTTCCAGTTGGCGACAAGAGGCCTTAGCAATGTTAGCGTTTTCAGGAAGTTTTCGAATCACCCTGATATATCTGAAAAAAAAANAAAAAAAAAACAATTACCAAAAACAGGATCTTTACAGTGATTATTTGTCATATTATTCAAACCAAGACGCAGCTATATTATGACAAGATTTGCTAAATTCTGAAAGATTTGATCCCAGTATGGGAGAACAGTTGACTCACAAGCACGAGTTTCGGGCATCAATACTCTAGGTATGGAGGTCGCTGGAGTGCGCTTGCACAGTCAAGTATGGCATATAAGCTGCGGTCAACTATTTCTTCGTAAAACCAAATCTAGTACCTGAGCTTTCCTTCTCGTTCCTTTTGGCAGACCACAAAAATGTAGCCATTGCGGACATAAACAATGACGTCTGTGTGACGCACGCCAGTAATTCGTATAACATCTCCTTTACTGCCACAATCCACCATTTAAAAGAGAATTTGAATCAGACACAGGTTGATACGTTGGGTATCGATACAACGTTGACCGATATTTCGACACAATGAAATTCAATTATTAGATCGAAACATTGCAAGTGTACTCACAAGAATAGATGGTAGAGAAATGACGGCTGGAGGCTGGATATTCAAAGCTGAGTCGTTTTCATTTACAAACATTGGGTCATCACAGCTTTCCTCAGTGCCTTCGTGGCTAACAGTCACATCCTCTTCGAAAGGTAAAATGTTCCGTTCCCCTATTGAAAATAGCTCAATTATAAGAACAAGTTGAAAATGAACTTACTTAGAGTGGGCGACAGCTGCGACTCCTCGTTTAAGTTGCTCAAATGTGAATTTGGAGTTCTGGTGTGGAAGGGCGGTAACACTTCACTCACCATCTATAAGTTTATTTGCTTCTAGAACGCCATCAATGAAATACAAAAGATTCTGGAAGCATAAAAGGTATGCAGTCTACTTGTTATGGATAGATTACCATAAGTTGACCCTTGCATGTTACTCTGGAGGTTGCGCGAATGTGAAGTGTTAGTAAAATGCTCGAAGAGTCCTAGAGAGGTCAATCGGAAACATTTTACTGGTAAGTCCACTAGTAATAATTTTTATATTTTCTCAATTTGAAACCACGTCCCTATTCTTCAATTGTCTCCTCACCAAAGATTTCTCTACAAAAGTTTAATTCACGAATGATGCTTCGTGAAAGCACTAATAACGTTAACCCGCTCCACGTAGCTTCCACGATTTCACCGTGGAACTTCGTTATTCGCCTCTCACGGAAGAATGACCGAGAACAGAACCAAAGTCTTACGTGTATGATGTTCCTGATAGATGCTAACAGCTGGTATGCGAATGCAGGTGCATCTCCGATTTTAGAAACAGATTGATAATTTCAGACAAATGACAACGTTCGTTTGCTCATAAAATAATCAAAGAGTTCGAGAATTAGTATAAAAAACATACGGAACATGGATGAGTGCCTGCGGTAGTCTGCTTCTTATGGTGATCATTCGAGTTGACAGCACCAGCGGAATTCCCCAGGATGAAGTCATTTTTATGCCCGCATGAGTTTGGAACAATTGTGCAAAAGGGGTTGTTGCCAGCTGTGAAGAAAGGAAATGGATGATCCTGAAATAGCATTGTTCTAATTATAATAGTTTTAACAACGGTTAGACTCGTACGTCGATGCATTGGTCAAGTAAAGTCAATGTGTGGTAACAAACCTAATCGGCTCTGGATACAAGATGCACAATTCATACTGAAAGATCGAATGAACTTTAACAACTGCACTATATACTTCTGACCTTTTCTATGTATGCGTACCCACAATTATTTCATTTCTGATCTTGTACATTATTTATATACTTGCTCCGTTTCCTAGCTGAAGGTTTATAGGTTTGATTTTTTTTCTAATGGCTACTTTCAGACTTCAACGACGCAAACGACGAACGCGCGTCGGACCGACGGCGCGCTAGCCACTTGTTGACAACATTGGCGTGTGATCCATCGGCGTCCAGCGTTGTCAACACAGTGCCAGCACCGTCACGCGCTCGTCGGTTGCGTCGTTGTAGTCTAAAAGCAGCCAATGGATGAATCCACAGCACTGTCGCAGACGCCTGCGTTGATAACGCTGAGTTCTCGACACGNCGCAAGTCAATGACTATTGCTACAATGAATAATTTGTATCGTTCAAAAAGCTATTTTCGCCTCTCTTTTCTCTGAATATCAACTGGTTGGAAACAATACATTGATCGGGCCTCAGTTTCCCTTTTTTTGCTGTTGGTTCACGTGTTAATTGAATGAAGATGATAATGAGTTCTATTTTTGCTACTCCTTTGCTGCTGATCCACAAACATCTATGGGACTAACAGTAATATTTTTGTTGCTTTTGAGAGCACACGTTCTCCATGTCGAACGCTTAGAAAGGCTTCAAATGCAGCATGAGTTTCGGCTTGTGCGATATCGATTGACAGCCAACGAATGCGCTCTGAGCCGACTGTGACGTCGTGGACGTTTATACTTTAAACACAAAAAAATCCGAAAAGAATTGTAAAATGGTGTCTTAGTAAGGGAACACGCTATCACCACACTACGCACTTTCGTTAACTCATTCGGAAATATGAGAATATCATAAAAAGTTTAAAACCTACACAACTCCAGTTCAATCCGCATGGTAGAACAGGATATGGAGCCGTTGAAAGCAGATTTGAACAATTTGGCATTTGCCCAGCAACATATGGTTTGAAAGCACTTCCAATTCCGCATTTCATATTGGAATTCGGTTTTTGAAGAATGCTAGCTATAGAAAATGGTAGTTCTCTGGAGCCAGACGTCAATGAGAGTCCTTTGGAAGAAGCAGCACTAGCCTTAGAGTTGACCTGAAAGAGGTGTTTTAGGCATGTTCAACTCAATATCAGAAACGAAAATAGTCAAAATACAACACATCCGCTTCATACATAATCGCGAAAGAGTTAGTTACTAACAAAATACAAAGATTTACGTAAGATTAGGTCTTCTACATGATGAAAAGCAAAAGGGGAATTTATGTCACTAGTGCTCTTCGGATGCAGTCTTTTATTTTTATCATGATGTTGAAAACAGCGAGTTGGAGATTGACTTCCACTACGCGATGGTGTAAACAAAATAATTATTCAGTGGGTAATATCCTTGGAGCTCGCCCGCAGCCAGCCCCTAACCCGCTAAACCTTTCCTTTCTATGATTTGAAACAGAGCCCTAGACACAAGCGAAGCCACGCCAATTCTGAGCTTGAAAGGAAGGAGTGGTCTCCCGAACAAAGACTTCACATGAACGAAGTGACAAAGCCGAAATCAGAACAGTACATCGTATGTAGGGCGAGACAATGCAAAACAAGAGTATTAGCCGTTTTACGTCACCGAAATGGTGAAATAGAAAATCTTAGCGCGGCTACTTCCTTTAAAAGCTTGATTGGAGGGAACAGCTCGTAAAGTTAATCTCTAGTGTTGCTCTCAGTTCAAGAGAAATATTCTGAGTTTTTTTAAACCTACTCACAAGAGATGGCTGATATGATTTACTGGCAGCGCCTGATGATGGTACAATCTTTTCAGTAATCTCTCGTTGTGAAACTTCGGTGTCTCTGCTGTCACTACTTTTCTTTGGAGGGGGCTCACGCAGTTCCAGGATAGCTGAAATACCGAATTGGCATAAAAATTAGTAAAGGTGACACTAACTCACATGTTTGCTCATTTTTGCGTGGAATGCCGCAAAGGAAAGTGTAGTCATCCACATCATCGCTACCATGCGGTATAGGTGACCGCGTCTAAAACTTCGGATTCATAAGTAAGTGCATCTTAGTGCTGAGTACTTTTCTTTACGAAGAGCTCAGGCTACATTCTACTCTTTCTGCTACCTCTTTGTTCCATTCAATGAATTATCATTTTTCAATTCTTGTGCACCGTTTTCCATTTTTTCTCTTCCTTACCAAATCATTTCACCCCTGTGGATTTCTTTTCAAAAAAAAA
>UZAF01016664.1:0-23313 GCA_900617895.1 Haemonchus placei
GGACAGCTGATGACATGCCCTTGAGTAAAGAACCTATGTAACTATGAATGTACTGTTTTGCGCTTGGGTGAACGTATTTTTTCTTTTCAAGACTTCAAAACCTAAACACAACATCCTCCCGATAATGACTGCGCTGCTGATACCAAGTCAACCTTGCTGTACAAATTGTGAGCAGTTGCACGCCGGCTTGGCTATACAGCCCTTATGCGGTAAAGAGTTGCTTCTGCTGCACAACCTTGTCCTATTTTCAAGGACAGATTATCCTATTTTCCCAACGTTTCAATTCCATTGCATTTCCATTTTATTTCTATCCCTTTCTTTATTGATTGGTCAAGGTCTGGACAACTAATAGTTAGTTATAATTGTAGCATAGTGAACACATAAGTAGTTGAACATTTGTTTACTGCTACAATTCATGGGCCTGAGAAAGACGTCATTCACTTCAGGCCTTGTTAACAAGCGCCGGAATCGGTGGACTAGCAAGGAACACTGATTGGAACACTGATTCCCCATAAAGTCGCGCTGTGTGGTATGAATCAGGGTAATAAGGGAATGCGGAATCCGGGGGTTTCACCTATTTTTAGTAACAGATTTTGAGGTTTTTCGATTAATCACCCTCAGGAGATCCAAAACAGTATGCGGGCAGTATCGGTTTGTTAGTGTTATTGGGATAAGCCATCCTTTGGACTTTCGCTCATAGTTGTGAACCGTAATTGAAGGTCTCTGCAATCACTCAGTAATGGCCCGGCGTTTCTAACCTGAAGAGGAGTATTTCCTGAATGGGGTCCGATCCGCGATATGTACTGGTACTAGAGACGCCTCTTACCAATACACTGTCTCGAGCACAGGATCCAGCCTACAGTTGGTGGGTAAATGGAATTCTGAGGTTGTCGAACTTAATGCTTTCATAGGATTTCTGTCTCGAATTCGATAAAAGCCTATAAATCTAAGTTCGCTACTAGGAGTGTCTGAAGATAATCTGATAGTCGATCTGATTCTTGGAACTATTTATTTTCCTGGGACTATTCATTCTGAAGTTTATGTGCAAAAGGAAATGCTACCATGGTAACAGATTCCGCGTGGTCAAGAACATCAAACTATGTATGAGACTTAGAATATGAACTTTACGGCTTTAGATTACCTAAGGATAGCTCTACAGTTGGACTCTACCCAGGCCATTCTTCAATAGATCAGCTTTTCTTAATGTAAGCATTGTAAGCGGTCTAGGAGGCTTCATTGTGAGGCGCCTTTGATTAGATTTCTTTTCCAGGTTCGGGCAAATTTGATCCTATTATAAGTTTTCAGCTGGCCTAGAGTTTCCCAGAAGCTGTTTTATGGAATTTGAAAAAGCTGAATTTGAAGGGTTAGCCACCAATGAAACCAATGCCAATGGATGGAGAATTGGTATCAAGATAGGGGGCATTGACGGCCTTCTATTGCGGTAGTTATAGACGAGGAGGGGGTAATTTCGATTGCGTCGCCCGTCGCACACACTTGGCGTCATCATCTGCCGACCAAATGCACTTTTTCGACGCGTACTGATTGTGTTATGTCGAAAATGTTCTTTTCACATTGAGATTTTCGAGAATGATCTCTCGAAATCGAAAAGAGGCTGGTTGGAAGATGTTGTTTATTTTCGACCTAGTGCGTAGGCGAGGAATTGAGATGGACATGACGCATAACATAATGAGCTCTTTTTCTTGGTGAATTTTTCCCATTTCTGGAGAGGGCGGGAAGATTTTGGTAAAATTCCTTGATAATGGGCATGAATGACGTGTACGGATGAGGCGATAAATATCTTTCTTTCCCTTTCTAATCTCCTTATCATTTGATGGGCTTCTTAATCATAGGCGAAAGGAAAATCTGCTGAAGGGATGCACATTATCTTCAGGGTGGCAATCAATTTGCTGTGAGAAAGGGCGCCTTTCAATTGGCTGCATCGAATCCTTCTAGGAGTTCAGCAAATTGGATTACCAAGAAAGTCATGATAGACGGATAAATCGATTTAATAGGTGGTTTCCCTAGAATTTATTGGTTCTCACACGCATGATGAAGTTTTGCATCCGCAGCGGTAGAGGGCGAACGGTTCTCTATCGGGTTCTCTTGAAAAAGTGGAAATTGGCCAAGTGCACTAGTGAGCTGGTACTTTGTTACCAGTTAAGACCTTGAAACCACTACTTTGCAAATTCGCGATTGCCCTAATTTGATTGAAATGACGGGCAGTGCCGCAGATCCGTGATAATGCACTCTTATTGTTGCCTTCATTAAGGAGTATAACTTTCATCTCCTTTTGAAACTTGTCAGTTCCTAGGATCAAGTCGAAAGAAGTGGTGATTTCCTCGAAGTTGATGAACACAGACAATTTTTCGCCTTGACTGGGCTCATTTGACATCAGAAAGGCTAAAGCCCCCTGTATTCATGAATCACACTTAGTTCTACCTTTACGATGCTATTTTTGCCCTAATTAGTTTGCACTGTTGCTTTTCGTGGGATAAGGTTTAACTCAATGGTTTTGCTCCACCTAGGTAGGCGATATAATTATTCCCTTTGAAAAGAAGTTGTAATGGAAGGGTTTTTTTAGCTCATGCAGCGTAGAGCGAGAGGCTTTTTGTGTGAGTCCCTCTTATGGGACTATTTCGAGACGAGATATGTGGTGAATATGATAAATAGCATTTGCAGTATATGATATGTATGTTGCATGGTAGAATCGGTTTGACATCAGTACTAACTTCCCATTAGAACAGAGTTAGCGATGACGCAAACGGCAGAAGAAACCGTTGAAGAAGTCTGATGAAAAGCATTGGTTAGAGAAGTGTTTTCAAAAATAACAGAAGATGGAGGCGTTCAAGCCTCTTGTTAAGTATGGATGACGTTATGAGGCTTTTTTGTTTTTTTTTAGTCGTAGGTAGACCTATATTTTATGGTTCTCTTCAAAAATCTGGTTCTCGGCCAAGTGCTCCGAGGTGTGCTGCGCTAGACTTACTGGTGTCAAAATTCTGAAACCCTTTTCCAAGTTTCTCGTGAGCTCCTAATTTATTCGAAATGTCTGGCGATGACGTAGTTCCGTCAAGTAGCCGGCTTTCGTGACTGCCCTTTTGAAGAAGTATAAACTAAGTTCGCTTTTCCAGTCTCCAAATTCTCGTGAAGAGAAATCGCAGACGTTGTGATTTCTGAGGGTCTCAGAACCAGTAAGCATCCAGGAAAATGAGCTACTTCCCATCAAGGAAAAAGAAGTGAAAGGCTGAACTTGTCCCTTTTGTGGCGCATATTGTGGCGAGGCGACGGAATAACAAATTGTGGGATAGGGTATCGCTAGGAGGGGAAAAAAGCTTGCATTGGCTGTGTGACGTTCGTCTGTTACTAAAATAGGCGACATCGAGAATATGCGTTCCGGAAAAGTGAGACGACCATAGAAAAACTTGCAGCAGATGCAATGAAATGTCTGCAGATGAAATGAAGCTTCATGTTTTTCCTGAAATGCCTTTTCCAGCAAATCACGTACCGACTCTTTAGCTAGACCACTTCATGATTCACCCGAAAGGCAATAGGCAATTACTTTAGTAGGTGTCCTCTAGCGATAGAAGCAGTACGAGGCATTTTTGCGCGAGAAGCTCCCTGGAATCCCATGAGCTACACCCTTGAACGAGTTTACACCTTCTGTCCTCCCCAATTCCCCTTCTATGCTACCGCCTCATTTAGTTTCTCCTAGTGTCGTCTGCGCTCTCCTATACCAAGCAGTTACTGTTCTCTTCTCCAGAACATAGGGGTACAGGTAGGAAAGCTCGTCTTGCAGCTGGTTCAGTGCTTAAGAGTAACTGCCAACGGTTATTCCGCAGGTTCTCGAATATTTTTTATTTCTCCGGAACTGCCTATCTTAATTTCCACCTTTACCTGCCATAACAACAGATTACTGCGCCATCTATTTTACTAATGGCGAAGGTAAAGCTGTTCAAGTAAATTGAGCTATAAAATACATCTATGAATCAAGTTGTAGCCCGTTTTTTCGGCCGTGAAACCCAGCACCGCATCTGCCTTCAGACCGATACACCAAATCATGACATTAGGTAGCCATTAGCACCCATGGGGGCCCTTAAAACAGAAATTTTGTACTCTGGGTTTGAGTAGTAATACCAGTTTCCATTCATTCCTTGAAAATATAACAACGGCTTCCGATATGTTATTGGGTACAACTTCCTTAAAAGTGCAGGGAACTTTTCGTACGATTCCTCCCGTTTTAACAGCATGCTTCTGGGCTGTTCTGACGACTGTCCACGCTACGCAGGGGAGGCAATTTGGCTCTTTTCACCGACTCGTGCGTTCTCAGGCACCAGTTTGTGGCTGCGGTAATGCGTTTTGCCTATAAATCGATCTCTTGTATTGGCTTTCGCATCAGGAACAGCTGGAAAAAAAAACGGTATCCGATGGGATATAGCCAAATGATATTCTGTAAACTTGCCAGAAGAAACATCATCCAACTACACCGTTAAAGTACTCTTCAAGTTAATCAGGTGGTAGGTGGGGATAACCCGTGGAAGGCTATCGACAACGGCAGAGGGCTTAAATCTGACTCACAGCTCAGCCTTCTCAATGAGTGATTTACATTGGCTTTCAAGCTCATGTTCGATAGATTAGCAGCTATTTATATGTTTTTCTTCATTTTCCACTTGAATAGATAACTCGGTTCATTAAGAACGTTGAAAGCCACCTAATCGTATAATTATATCAGATCGAATTGATAGTCGTTACGCTAGCACCAATACGAATTTTAGAAGGGAAAACGAAAAGAACTAATCTGCTGGTTAACATCCTTCAACTTTCATTTGGCAAATTACCTCTCGGCTGCCGAAAGACTAAAATGTGAAAAAGCGATCGATATTTTTTGTTACACCATCTTTACGAGGCGCATTCGTTGGCGTCAGTCATTCACAGCTACTGAATGACTGACATTGACGTTAGTCTCGACTTGGGATTTCTTTTAAGATCGATCCCAGCTTGGGTCCGTTAGGTTTTTCATCCTTTTGAGGTCGCTTGGAGGGTGCTATGTTTGTCTGGAATAGGAAATTCTTGTCATTCGGACAAAAGCACAACATTTGCTCCTTCTTCTCGATTTCGAATGGAATCCGGATATGTGGCTCATCTTGACTGGGGGAGCAGTATTTGCTTGAATAGAAAATGATTCCTAAAACCTTTTTTGAGGTAAAAATCCGAATGTTTCGGTTTTTTTTGTGAGGAACATCGATTTTCTATCATTGATAAGTTGTTTTAATCCTTTGTGTTTGGGTCCATGAGGGATTCTTTCCATAATGCAAGAGTGGACACTTCCGTTTGCACCAGAAAGAGATTGATAGGAAGAGGAAAAGAAAATTCATCTGAATGGGCATGTGACGCAATTGTTTCTAGGCAATTTCAAGGAGGCTAGTGATTGAAGGGTACTTCAGCGTTGGACATTTCCGGCGGCTGCAAAGTAGGAGCGAAAAGCGCTTCTCTCGAACTTCATCCCCGTTTTTCACTCTCGCTTGAAGTGCTCAAGTGAGACTAGGAAGAGGGTCTTAGCAAAGACAGAGAGTGGTTTTTGATCCAGTTCCCCTTAATGACATAATTATGCGATTGCTAGAAAGGTCTTCAAAAAATACAGAAGTGGTTATGGGAGATTTTTGAGTAGGCAGCAATATTGCTTCAATATTATGAGTCTGTTAAAAATGGACTGGGTACTGGCTGGCGATGGAATGTCGTAGTAGTGTACTTATTTATTTGTTTGTTTACTGCATCTGAACCCTCATGTATGAGGCGAAACTCTTCCGAAGCAATGGTGTGGGTTTCCACATCGTCACGTGTTGTAACCCTCCATAACCTACCAAGCAAATCTACCATGCGACCCTCGTTAGGTATTTCAAAAAAGAGAATATTTTCAATGACGACTAGAAGCTTGCGCTTTCTTGTATCCTTTCTTTCGCCGACCTGTTTTAAAGAAAAGTTTTAAGTGCTCATGTNACTGAATCCTTAATGGGTTAAGTGGAAATTACTGTCTGAAGAAGTTGAGCTCAGTACTATGTTGGTGTGTACTTCTGTGCTGTATGAATTCAGTACTATTCAGTACGGTTGAGTTTTGTGAAAGCTTCATATTAGTCCGATAAATCTCTCAGCTGGAATTACCTAGGGAAGAACTCATAAATAATTCCTGTGTAAGTGGTTTGAGCGGTGATTTCTAATTTCAATTTCTTTGTTTTAGAATGAGGACGCAGGACGAGAGGCAACCGGTGCCACAACGGAAGAGATGAGGGACAGTGTGGAAGAGGAGTGCCCTGAGAAACAGGAAAAAACGCCCGAAGAGATGGCTCGCCTCAAGCGGCAGTGAGTTCCCCCTTTTGTGATGAATTTCTGAGATATTGATTTCGCCTAAACACCGAGAACACCGAATTATGGTAACGGAAAAAACGCTCAACTATCCCGGTGTTCATCTTCCACTTGGAATTTAAGTGGCTCTTCGAATGTGCATTGGGCTCCCGCTAGCAGATGGTACCAATTAGGCGCTTCTGAAAGTATGAAGGGTTCGACTTGCCTTGTTGATGGGATTTCAATCTTGGGCTAGGCGTACGGTAGCTACTCCAATTTACAGTACCAAACTTTTCTTTACAATAAGTTTGCCCACGTCGATGACCCACATAAGGATTAAGATATCCAGCATATACGAAGCCACAAAGATCGCTCTCATGTCATACGGTCGGTATCCCAAGGAAGGGCCCCTTATGTGGAAGGGTACCATCTTTTGAAAGTTCTGAGTTCGTCAGACTCTACAGGTTTCAATTTTCTGGGCGTGAAAGTTTAAATTAAGGTTGCGATGGCAGTTTGGTGATCTCCTCGTTTTGAAGTTCCAGCTCTGAAACATATGAGCTTTGGCTATCTGCTCGCATATTCCCCACAAAACGGGTTTTTCGAGGGGGAATGTTGGAAGTGGAACAGCTGAAGCTTCATGAATAGCGCTAAAAACAGCAGCTTGGGAGCATAGGACAACAGCAATACATCATCAAGTTCAAAACTTAATTGCTAAAACTCACTCCATCAAATTTGACCGACAGCTTTCATGTTGGCTCTCAAAAGTTCATTTTTAAGACAGGGTACCACTTTTGTGGGTAGTGGAATGGAAATTGCATGAAGAAGGTTCTTTTTAAATAGCACTGCAGAATTACAGGAATGATTATTTTTCTTTCAAAGAAGTTCTCTCTACACTTCTAGTTCACTTTTGAAAGGTTGAAAAGTCCTTTAAAAATTAGTTCAAGTTGACTAACCTTTTTTGGCTTTTTTCTCTTGTGAATCCATTCATCGAGTAATTTGCTTTTGTCTGGGTGAAATCAGTGGCAAGGTGTTGAGGGAGATAGTTCTTACAATAGTCGATTCCTTTGAAACATTTCACCATTGGACCTCCTTTCCGAGATAGCCGGAGGCATTTGAGGGCTATTTTGCTTGCTTAGAAGATTGTGCAAGAATTGGTCTTGACAATTATAATGCCACTTTACCCGGATAAAATCGCCCAGAAACACAGATGGGAAATTTCAAGTGATCCAAAATAAGCTGGAATAGGTTCACAAGTCCTGTTCTGCATATGGTAGCCACAGCCTTTGTGTTTACATCACATTCATGCCGTAATATTTATGTGTTCGGGAAAGGGAGACGTTATTGGTGATTTATGGAATATGATAGCTGAAGAAGGAATAATCGCTTGCTTATTAGTAATAAATAATGCCTAGAAATTCGATATTCCATATATTATGGGGCAAACATAAAAATTTTATGAGGAACGTGGGTGTATATGAGATATCGGACATAATCAACCACCACAGATTGGGCTTCTAAGGCGGAATTTTTGGAGTCGTCAAAATAGGGTTTATAGGAAAGGATGTAGGCATCCCTGGACTATCGGGGATCGACTCACTGAGAGAGAAAAAGTACTCTAATCCTGCTCTTTGTTGGACTTGTCAGTTTTCAGTTTTGTTCTTAGAAATTTAGTCGGGAAGGATAGTCTTGGAGATGAGGGCAATTTACTTGAGCTCTATACGACGTGCAAACGTCAGATCTCAGTGGGACTTTCAACCCCAATGAATTACCTTGGGTGAAGATGTAAGCTTTTGATCCAGTGGTCATATACCAGAACTCTAAATCATTCGCACAAGTTCAACGTCAGTAGGGATTTAAGTCCGCAACACCACCAAGGCCATTGCGGACCACTGCCCCCTCCCGGACTTCCAATAGTTGAAACTCGATTATAAGATCTTGTAGATAGGGGAAGGCCCAAGCGGCACGGAAAATTGGAATTCAAGCTGAAAACACTCCTTCCTGTTTATTTTAATTGCCTTTTTTGAAAACAACTATAAACCTGAAAAAGAAAAAATCTTATTTTCCAGATATGTGTTAATGGAATTGGTGGAGACGGAAAAGGATTATGTAAGAGATCTGTCGTCAGTGGTAGACGGTTATATAGCGAATCTCGAGCGAATGGAATTACCAGCGGATCTTGTTGGAAAGGACAAAATCATATTCGCAAATATCGCACAGATTTTGGAGTTTCATAAAAAGTTAGTTTTTTTAACTGTTCGGAACTGATGAAGTATGAAATGGCTGATGAAACTGATAATGTCATTTTTTCAGCAGTTTTTTGAAGGAAATTGAAAAGTGCCTTGATAACTACGAAGTCGCTGGAAGTGCCTTTGTCAAATATGTGAGTGCTATTTCCCTGAAGAGTTGTTCATTGTATTCTCTAGATATATTTGATTGAAAAGTGGAAATTTCTCATCTTGAGATTCATTGACACCAAGATTGTCTTGTGAAAAAAAGTGCGTGGGTGTTTTAAAATGATGCTGGCGAAGGATGTGGGCGGATAGCGGATTCATTCGCCAAAATTGGATGGCTAATGGGATAGAAATTTCTGAATATTTCATTCGAGACCTGGTCTCCGGGTTCCTTGTACGTATGGGACTGATTGAAAGTTTAGTAATGACCAGTACTAGATGTGAGCCCTAGTTTTTGGAAAGAAAAAGGGCTTTCAAACTGCTTGGCCTACTTTTGAAAGTTTAGTTTCGGCCCCGTAAAGCTCTATTTTGACAATTCGAAGAAAACCATGCGAATNATTCGCATGGTTTTCTTCGAATTGTCAAAATAGAGCTTTACGGGGCCGAGGAGGAATTTCGCGAGGGGGAAATCGAAAGGAGAGTTGTGCTTTGCTACCTATTCTAATTAACTAACTTTTTTCATGTGTTGTAATTTTCTAGAAAGGAAGACTGGAGACGATGTATGTGCGATATTGCCAGAACAAGCCAAAATCAGATTATCTCGTTTCTCAGGAAGATTTTGAACAGGTGAGGCACTCAAGAGTATTTATAGATTTTACCTGGTACTTAATGGGATATGTGTGACCTGTCTTTTGGTTCCGTCAGTGTGAAGGTTTTGGCGAACGTCCTGGGAATTTCGATGATGCAAAACTTTTTTCACTTTGGCAAGAATTCGGAATTTCGTAGAGAATGTTCTGAAAATCCAATTTTCTTTTTTTGACAGTATTACATGTCTTTGGTTATGTACATAGCTGTGTATCTGACTATGTCTATGGGCAAAAACTCGCTGCTCTGTCTCTGTTGTTGACACTCTGCAAATTGATTCTAAATTATACGAATGAGAATAAGTGGATAGCTAGCTGACTAGCTGCATTCATTCATTCACAATAGTGATAGAACAACTACAAATGAGCAAATATTCGTCATCTAATAGTTGTTGGAAACGTCGCAGTAATTTAACTCCTCCTAAAGTAGTGAAAAAGTAATCTGATTCAGTGAATCATCTGGTGGATCCAGATGAATCGGAAGATTAGGGTATGTTCTGGGAATAGGAGCGGGTAGATTAATCTGTGGTTATGTAAGCTATTTATCTTACGAGAGGATAATCCTTGTCCAGTATCTAGTAGCTAGAGTTCAGCTCAGAACATCTTCAGAAGGATATGGGAGTAAAGCTGACAGAGAAGGACATTCTCGGCAAAGGGATGGTACCACTGATGAAGAGAAGCTTCCTGCCCAGGCCTGATACCCACAGGTGGCTCCTGTTAGAAATATGGCAGGTGGCTGACAAAAAGGTGATTTCCTGCAAGCCCAGCCCTGGCTCTTACCAGTTAGTACCGATACTGGTTACTGGCAAGTTATGCTATGGTATCAGAAAAGAGGTGCATAAGGTTTAGGAATAGTGGCACTGAAGTCAGCTAAGGTGTCCAAAGCTTTGATTATGTGAAATAAATGATGTACATGTTCGACAGATTGCTGGCTGTGCAGAGATGATGGAAAAAATAAAAAAATGGTGTTTTTAGGATTTTATCTGCGCTTTTTTGACTTTTGTTGTTCACTTGTTAGTGCTTTTTCATGGCCCTCCGATGCAATCCCCACTAGGCAATCGTGTTCTTACTGCAATTATTTTGCGACGGACTTAATAGGATTTCAATGTGGGAACGACTTTGAAATACTAAATGCACGGTTTGTCAGGGATTTGATGAAGGAGCACGAGTTTGAAGAGATGTTCTATACATTCTTGATGAAGAAAGGGCTTTTGCTAGCGCAACGAAGTTGTTTTTGTTCTATTCAGGCGAAAATCTCAAGTGCGAACATTCGAAATCCGCTGTACTTTTTGTGAGAAAATCGGAGCGCCCTCATTGAAATTCGATTTCTCTTTGAATTTTCCCCGGACTCTTTGTATAAGAAGTTCAGAGTGGATTTCCGAGAAACGTATTAAGGGCGAAGGGCGAGGGAAACACGAAAAATGGATGCAGTTAACCTAGTTTGGAAAACCGATACAGGGGTGTATATTGGAGCCGACGTTGGAAAACATGCTTTCCAATCTATTGTCCTGTTGCTCTCCAAGGAGGTCTATCAGACTAAGGACACTAAGAAAGTACCGAGCCCGGGTCAGCTGTTTTGAACTGAGCCGGCTTCTGCCCATGATAGCAGGAGGGTTTGCTGGCATATTCTGCTTACAAGGAAGCCTCTGGAGGCCATCAGGCCTATGGTGTTTTGAAGCGAGTATAATTCAGCTGAGAAATACCCAATTAGTTGTTCCTTCTACTCAGAGAAAAGAGGATTTCGTGATGTTCACGTTGCAAATTACCCGTCGATTGAAGTTTACAAACGGGAGTTCGCCCAGTCATTCAATCAAGTCAACTTGGAATTCATTTAATTTTTGGGTGGTAGCTGAAATTTTCTAAGACATTCTGATCATTGGAGAGTCACCATGAAATATGTCGTACGATCTTTTGGGCTTAAGTTTGCAGCTGCAAGCGCTCTGAGGGAACAGAAATAGAAACATATGGGGCCTTATGGAACTATTTTGCTGCTGCCATTACTTTTTCATATCGTCAAACCAGTATGCGCTCATATCTACTACATTCAGAACATCTGCCATCAATGAGACGGGGTCGAATACCGAATTTTGAGAAAGTTAAGAAGAATGGGGAATGAAAATAATATTGCAATCAAATTTTTCACATAGGTGCATGGATATAGTAGTCGAAATAATTATGGTACATTTATGTCAATTTGCGTACTGTTACTTGTTAATCGAACTCGTATAGGTTTATAGATTCCATGGAGGGTGAGATACGGGTGAGTGAGTGGGGGTTTAGGGAAAATCCTAGACTCGCTCCTTATTAATTTGCGAAAATTTCCACGTTATCCTGAACACACACTGCTTTTGAGACAAGTTAAAAAGAAATGAAAATGGGTTCAAGTTTGGCACGTCCCTACGCTAATCATTGGTGTCCAGATCGAGTTTTCAGTTTACATATGAAGAAGAGGTGGGGATACATGCCCGGGGATGCCGAGCTTCTTTCCGTCTAATCTGTTTTTTCTTTTCTCCGAACTGTTCCTTAACGTTTTACAATGCGATGGTCTTTGAAACGAGCTCACAATGCATTGTGCTTGTGCGTCATAAAGGTAATTGTTTCCAGGGAGATGATTCCGATTCCTCATAGATGTTTTTAGTTCAGTAGAAGAAGAGGTTTGTGCAGCTTCAGCAGCGAACAGGGAAAGGCAGAAACACCATTCAATCTTTTGTCGTTTTTTATCATCGAGGGAATATTTAATAGCTCCCTAGGGGCCTTAGACATAACAAAAAGAGACGCAATGACGTTGGTTAATAAATCTCGTCGTCATTTGTCGCTGTTGGATTTTTGATGGATTGTGGGGTCTAGCAGGATTACCTATTTATAGACAAGTCTCATTTTTCAAAATTATTACTTTCAGTTCTTCGCAGAAACGAAAGCGAAACTAGGACATAAAGTGGCATTGAGCGATCTACTTATCAAGCCTGTACAGCGTATAATGAAATATCAGCTACTTCTCAAGGATATTCTGAAGTTCACCGAAAGAGCCAAAGACAAGACGGATATGCTGAAGAAAGCGCTTGTGGTGGGTTTTTTCACCTTGAAAGGTCTAATGCCCTTTTTTTTCTTATTTACTCGTGGGCCAAATGGTGACTGGGGAGTTTCTAAGCTACTTTGGGAAGGTATTTGTGATCTAACTAGCAAACTGTGATCTTGATAATTTGATGAGATAAGTAACGAAGATCTAAGCACAGGTAATCTGGGCACAAAGGCATTGTAACAGAAGTGTGGGAGTGAAAAAGGAATCAAGCGGGGTGAGGAACCGGTTACGGTTACCCAGGTTACAGTACTCAAGCTTACAGTTTTTTTAGCGTCTTAGTTAACTGGAATTGACCTAATCGGCGAGTGGAGCACTAGAGGTAGCTGCTGTAGGCATCATTGCGTCGGGATGATTGGTAGACTTATTACCAAGCCACAGAATACTCAGTAGGGAGGATAAGAGGTGCAGAGAGAATCCTGTTGACCAGTTTCAGCAGTGTAAAAGTTTAGTTCTGGGAAGAGATGGTTGATTTGAAACTTTGGGGTAAAAATTGTAAAATATCTGGTCACCTTTGCTTCGAATTCTTTCTGTCCAGAAATTTTTTTTTAGGTGATGCATGTGGTACCAAAAGCATGCGATGATATGATGCAAGTTGGGCGACTTCAGAATTTCGATGGAAGCTTGAACGCTCAAGGAAAACTTCTCTATCAAGTGAGTTTTCTAGTCATGTTTCAAAGTTTATGATTTGTTGTTTCCCATTGTTCAGGCTTTTTGTAGGTGGGATTTTCACATTAGCTATACCTATAAAACACTACTTCCAGGGAACTCTTCCCATTTCGGATAGTCAAGGTGGAACATCGCAGAAATCCAAGGATCGTCGTATTTTCCTCTTTGAACAATCAGTCATTATTGCTGATCATATACCACCAAAGAAGGAATTCGGCAATCCAATCTACATATTTAAAAATCAAATCATGGTAAGTGGTATTACCGTTTTATTAGGGACAATACTTCTTAATACCACCTAGAATGGCTCCAACATCTTTGTTTGATGAAGCGTTTTGTTTTTTCGCTACAGCTGACCAGGCTGGGATTTCGTTCTTCTCCCTTAAATTGAGTTTGTTTGAAAAAAGGCGATTTTTTAAAAGCAATGGGCGTTTTGGGGTGTTTGCAATCGATAAATCGATTCGCTTTTTTATAATGACTGATGTTATTCATCGTTTGTTCGGGACATAACATCACATGTAATCTACAACAGCTCTACAAAGTACATTCATGTGTCTAATAGTAGTTTCAGAAAGTCGTTGTGAAACAAGCATTCAATACATCGACTTTTTGGTGGCAAACTATACCTGTTTAGGTAAACAAAATGCTGTTCGAGCCGTCGGTTCCTGATGATCCACTGAAGTTCATCATTCGCAGTTCGGATCCAGCTCAACCGACAGCATTTATTGCTACTGCACAGACTCAAGAAGAGAAGGTAGAATTATTGTGTTCATTACTCAGTTACACTGGCCTATTGATAAGTTCGAGCCCGCCGTATGAATCCCGTAATGATTTCAGAACGAATGGGTTCGGTACATCAGTGAACAACTTGATCAACAGAAACGTATGTTGGCGGCATTGGTGGATCCACGACGATTTATGGGTGGTGCAACAGATGATTTGAGTGGATCGATGGCTGGCATGGGATTGTAAGTGCAATAAATTGTTTGATACACGATTTACATAATTGCTTTAATATTTCTTAAATAAGGAGGATATAGTTCCACTGTGGGAGCTTTTTGTCCCAGATAAGCGAAATCGTAGTCTCATATTGGTTGTCAAAGCATGGGATCAATTTATGTCCTTGCTTTGTTAACCTTTAGAATAAAAAATAAGGTTTCGACGTTTATCGATCCCGTTTTGAGTGCACCGTGCAAAAGATTTTCATGAAAATTCGTAGTACTGCTTGGTACTGTTTTGCTTAGCTTTACACAATGCATTTGATATGAATTTATTGGTTTTCTTCTTATGTATAATCACAGTCAAAGAATCGCTTACGTTCGTTTCAGAGGAGGTGACGGAAAGAAATCTCCAGGAGGAGGTAGTGGAGGTGGAGGCGGAACAGGATCGTCACGACATAATGCCAATAGTGGTTCGTCGAAAGGTGGCTCTGGTTCGAAGCCGGATTCACCGAAAAAGGAGAGCAAAGGCACAAAACTGTTCGGTTTTGGCAAAAAAGCATCCGCTAAGTCACCCACCTCACCACCACCGGTAGGCAAATTGAAGTAGACATGCGTGTTGGTGTGTTGACGAACATTCACATACTCTCTCCTTATTCTTCGTTACCGTGAACTGTTTGCTAATCTTCTGCCAGTCACATCATCATCATCATCATCATCACCGTCATAATCATAACTATCCTAGTCTTGGCCATATCGTCACTACTTGATCCGTGGACGTTTTCATGTATGTGACGTCTCGTTCAACGTTTATAGTCTTCAGCTTTGTTATTTGGCCATCCCTGTGTTATGCCCCGCCCAGTTCCATGTAGAGCCGCCCCACCGCCTCCTGTGTACCCGAGTTATTCGTCACTATCAGCATTATCATCGTTATCGCGAGCCCAGTGTACCAGTGCTAGTGCCCGATTTATGTTCATCAATAGGCCTTGATGTATATACTAATCGCTTGCGCCCAGCCTAAATATGTCGATCCCACTGTTTGTTTATTTTTCCCTTTTACCATACGTCATATTTCGATTTTCGATTCATCCGGCAGCGAAAACTGAGAGCGAACTTGTAGATATCAATATCCAATCAGGTTCCATACTGTACAGTACAGTAAGATAGTAAATACAGTAACTTCTAGTTAATTCGTAGCAGCAGCAGCTCAGCTGATGTTATCGGGCCTCAGTTTCCGTCCCCGGTGCCCAATATACGGTTAGCGTCGTTTGCTCCTAAGAGATGCGTATAGAGTAGTGAGACCCAGACACATAATACCCACACCCACACATAAGGTTTTAGTCATTTATTATTATATACAATTCATCCTATTCATTCGTTCATCATTCGCCGTTCATCCCCTATTGATTTTACTGATATGTTGTTTTATTATCATCGATTGATACGTGATCCCATGCTCCGTGATCATCCCTTTTCACCACCCTCCACACCCACCCTACCCCTTCGAACCATCCGTCATATACAATCCAGATTTCTACTGATTACCATAACACCCTCCCCNCCCCATGTTCTTCTCCCATCCCCTCCATACTAATCTCTTCTTCACCGAAAAAATATACACCGAATTCGAATAGCGTTGTATACGAGATTTGTCTTTTGAATTTCTGGTGTTCCTTTTTACGAATATGTGTTCTGATGATGCTTCTGAGTTCATTATCATTATCATCATGATTAATGTGTGTTTTTTCGTTTTGAAAATATTGTGATCTCTCTCAGACAGTTCATAATCTAATAAAGGTCCTCGCTTTGGTTGTGTATTCTGTTCTATTTTTCGAATATCGACTTATCTACCGGAAATCTGGTTTTTTGCTTTGAGTTTTCAGTTAGATTGAAATAGAATCCACTTCCCGAGCTGGGGACGAGGTGTGAGTGATGTGGCTATTTGTGCAATGCGGTGTTTCAATAACAGTTTAACAGAGTGGATTCCTTATGGATTTGAATTTGAAGGCCTATGGTCAAGTGGCTAAAGGCGCCTCATGCTCGCGAACGAGTTACTGGTTTGATTTGCAACTAGAGGAAGTAATACTCTTAAGATTTAGCTGGGCAAATAGAGTCATAGCTAGCTTTGGCAAGTCTGCGAGCTCTCCAAAAAGGATATCTATGAGAGTAAAGGTGGCAGGATTTGGTGAAAATACTCTGAGGACATGGCTTAATTCGGCGGCAGATATTTTTCGGTCAAAACCAACTTGGACCAGTAGGAAGAGGCGAAGTAATGTGTCGGCAGAATTCACTGGATCGAACTCCTTCGGAACTAATTAGGCCCTACACCCATGTCCATATTATTCTGATGGGAAATTGTTCATATCTATGTCCAAGACTGTCATTTAGGTTTTTTTTATTCTCTAAATTCAAATTTTATATGTGGCCCTGTTCTGTATTGCATTTTGTCCATTTCTGAACGCTAACCAGCTTTTTGTGAAGTATTTATGCTCCCAGTATCTCAAGCGACTTCGTCTGAGGGTCGGGTTTTTTGGGTGGTCACAGCGGTTTCAGCATAATTTATTGGAAACAACAGAGCGATCGTTAATGTGGCCTACATGTGTGACAGTTCTTTCAAATGGCGTTCCATCACTGAATGTTTAGGGAGTCTTGATGGGTGCAACTCAATCTCTGCACTTTTTTCAACACCTTCGAGTGCTTTCTGTCAAGCACCGCTGACTTAAACAAACGACTTAGAAAATGCGATAGAAACGGCACCGAGGGAGCGAGATAAGGGGGGGGGGGGAACTCAGCTGTGTCAGTCAAAGTGGTATTGATTTGTTTGGACATTTTAGAAAGAATGAAAATGTGGAGGGGGATTTGCGTTGTTTCGGGGTGGTACCTTGTCCAAAATTATGCCTAATAACAAGAAGAGATGTAGTCCTACCTAAGGCGAGCTAAAGAAAAAGATTTCGCCCCTAGCTCTTCCATTCCCTTTCAGCCATTCGCATCCAACTACTTTTCGGTAAGAATCTGCATCAGTAGGGGTTAACCCGATTGATTGCGACTGCAATTCATTTGAATTTCTTCAATTTGTTTTTGTTTTACATCCTATCGCTGAATAGTTCAGGTGCTCTTGTACCATATACTTTTCGATCGTCCATTGGGCCATACCCCCTTTACTTGTTACTTGAGTCCCGACACTTATTGAAGTTTCTGGATGCTGATCGGGGCTGGCATCTGGGCGAGAAGCTGCTCAGCAATCTATCTTTTACGTCCTATTCCTGTACGGCTGTAATTACTGAAATTTCGACAGACCGGCTCATGTATCATGAGAGCCAGGCTGCGCGAGTACGTAGGTTACTTCTGCCTCAGAAGTACTGTTTATTGGGTTTGGAGCTCATTCGAAGATGACTGATGTCAGTGCGGCCCATTGGTGTTGCCCCGCCCATCCAAAAATGAGAGGAAAAAGTCAAAATAAATTTTCGGTTCATAGAATGCAAATATTCTACTCATGCTTACTACGAGGGTTGCCTTTTATATTTCGGACTCTATCGTAAAGTTTGACCCTTCGAGGTTGTACGTACCTAGAAAAACCTAACTTGAAAGATTTATTTAGGCCTAGAAATGGAATTAAATCGTGAACATTTTCGTGCGGTTATATTTATACAACTTTCAACGTGTATCAACTCAACAACAGTGCATGGAAGAACTTATTTCAATTTTTGGCGATAAAGGACTACTGTTTATCGATGGTAGGGTGAACTCATCCGATATCGTAGTTCACTCCAAAATGACTTTCGTGGAGGTCGTCAAAATCAGTTGTTGTTCCGATGCTGTGCGCAAACTAATATTGCAAGATCGTCATGTGACCTATCGTGAGATTGAGAAAACCTTAGGCATTGTGGGACTAGCATACATTCGATATTGCATGAACACTTGACTGTCAAAAAAATTAGTTTGAAAAAAACCCTTCACCACGACAATGCGCGCTCTCACACATCGGCTCAAACAACTGCGTTTTTGAGCACTCAAAACATCGATTTGATGAGCAATCCATCATATAGCCCTGGCTTTGGCACTGAATGACTTCTTTTTATTCCCGTCCGTAAAAAATTAAATGAGAGATAAACTTTTTCGACTCCTGAAAAAGCGGCTGATGCGTTCAGAATGCATGTTTGGAGATACCTCAATCAGAGTGGCAAAAGTGCTTCGACAATTGGTTCAAACGCATGCAGAAGTATACAGATCTTAATAGGGAATATTTTAAAACAGTAAAACAGTTATCAGTGATTAATATTTATTTTTCTTCTTTAATCCCGAAATATAGAAGGCAACCTACGTAAGCCCTTGATTTGTGCAGTCAACTCAGAAACAAGTGCATTATATTAGCGAAACCCATTTGAGACCACAGAAAAGTCCTAAACTACGACGCCTGCACTTCATTGCTTCGTGTATAGACATGAACAATCTGACATCATTATATTTTAAAATAAATCATTCTATGAATGCTTTTGTCAAGTACCGCTTGATATTTGAATTGCTAATAAGAGATCATTGTATAATCAAGAGGGTATAAGCGATGCGAAGCAGCCCACGAGCTTCGAAGACGAAGGTTGGCAACAAAATGGTGGATCACATAAGTTATCACAATGTAGAGGTACTCTAGATGGATAGCGGTGCCTAAAGGCTCAGTATGTGGCAAATCGGTTTTAAAGATCCCTTTTGGATAGGAATCAGTGGATGGGAACAGACTGAATGCAGTATTGTCGGGTCAAAAGCATCATATGTAATGTGCTACCAGAGCTCGAAAATAGCCTCGTCCAAACGCACTCTGGCATAACCTCGACCAATTTTGGAAGTGACACAAAAGTTCACAAAAAGCCCTATGTTTAAACAACTTTATGGGTTTTCCGCTTCTCTTCATCACTAATGAACTAGTCTCCATCAAAACTTATCCAATATAGGTGCATACGTTTATAGCCCTAGTGTTTTAGGTCTATTTTTCATCATCATAGAGCCTATTCACTTCATATAATCATTCAGGCCTCTCATAGAACTCATCTTGGTCGATAACCGGAATTTGTGGGAGCAATAGAGGAAGGAGACATTGGTTGGAGTAAACACTTTCTATAGGAGGCTAGTACATACATACCCGTCTGCTACTGAAGCTGAAATCAGACGCCAAAAGCTTTATAGGGGGAGGGGGGAAGGCTCGAGAATGGAAATGTTGTAATAGGTAATATATGTGAGAAGAAAATCTGTCAAAGGACAAAGTCTTTGGGCGATGGTCAATCCCACCTAAGGGATGCGCCCCTGCATTCGATTTCCATTCAGAATCGTAGTGCCATAGTGAGCGCGTATGTGGCTTATACAATGGCTTGCAGTGGCCAGCTGATGTGGAAGTCAGTGACTTTATCCTCCCGGACGAGTCTGGTACCAAATAACGGGCCGTGAAGGTAGATGGCTTGTTCAGCCTAAATCGATTATTATCGATTCTTCGGACTTTGATCCGTGACCTGTGTGTGTGATAGTGCGCCACCTACCATTACACCACTTACGCTTAAGAGAATCTAATGAGGCTGCATCAAGGCTAACTTTCGTTTCTGCTGTGCACCTTCAGGTAGATGCATAACATGGAACTCAATCCGCTTACAGCATGCCGACTTTTCTATCTAGTTGCCTCGTCGGGCTCCATGTCCTCAATGTCTCTGTAAATCGAATGCGCAAATAACTTTGTTTTGAGAGTTGAAGTTACGAAAAGCTATAAATAACCAATGAAATAAAGAAGAAATGGCATGTCATCGCAAAATATATTCGCAGGAAGAGAAATGGTCCGATCTACCGTTACGTGGGGTCGCATGTTGTGCTTATCATCATCTCCGAAAAGGAGAAGTAGATCTGGAACCAGGAGAACAGGTGGGAAAGTTTTTTTTTCGGTGTTTTTTTCATTTTTTCAACCTTTCGAACTACTGCTAGAAGCCAAAAGTATGTGGTTCATGCACATAGATCATCTCAACTAAATTGGTCGAGAAATCGGTCGGAGCAATATCACACGGCTCAACCTTAGTAGATTGCCACCAACACTGACATCACATTATCGTAGTTTATGCTATTCACTAACAAGACCATTTGCTTTTGCAACCTGTTTCAATGGTTATCTATGCTAGGGAGGCTCCACCCCCTGCGCAAGCTCCACCCCTTGATAATGTGTCGGGGGAGCGGATTTATTATTTTGAATTCAGGTTGACATACTCGAGGTATTTGGGGGATTCTCCCACGTTTTAAAGAAAAATGGACAAGCTGGATCGGTGCCAAGTTATTTCTTGGAGCTGGTTGACATACCAGGAGACACGCTGGCCGAACAGATCGAGTAAGTAATTAATTTACTCATGCTTAAAAATCGGTTTTGACTTCCTCGAACTTATAGATATCGTCGAATGTGGCATGCAATTGTGGATGAGGTTATACCGACGGATAGTCCTGTTACTCCGTTATCTTCTGGAGAAGAAATTCGTGCCGTTGTACCAATAGTTCGTGATTCGGAAGCAGGAACCAATACCCATACTTCTATGAATGGAAAGTATACCGTTTTCCAGATACCCGATGGTCGACCTGTTTTTGTGATCCCTTTAGCAGACGTAAATGTCTGTGAAGGTGATCGTGTCGTCCTTCGCCCTGAGATCAGTTCAACAACGCCGTTTACTGTCACCTGGCGAGGTCCAGCAGTCGAAGCTGGACGGGCAGAAGTAAAGGTGAAATAAAATTGAAATATGAGATAATAAAAATAGGTATAAATGGCAACTGATAAGAGCTAAAAAAATCGTGAAGTTTTTCACCTCATCAGAGAAATTGAAAGTATTGAGTGCGGGCTCTTTTCCCAAACAGTCGGGATGAGGATCCTTCAGCGCTTCCTAGATCATAGTAGATTTCTTTTTTTCAGAGTGATGGTGAATCTACTAGTCTGATTATCAAGAAGATTACTGCATTGGATTATGGACCATACTCCGTTGTGGCCAAGAACGATTACGGTATTGCTTCGTCAGTGTCAGTGGTCAAGGTGATCACTCATCCAGGTGCAAAAATAGTATGAACAATATTTTTAACAATTCAGCGATTTGAATGATAAAAAGACCATTTATTGGTTGATTTAATTATTTTTTTGATTTATTCATCAATTAAACAATTTGTGCGTCCAATATTTATGCATTGAAAAAATCGAGGGAAATTAACCGAATGAAATGAAGTTTCATTAAATCCAAAGGGTTATTGGATCTCTCAAGGAGTTTGAAGTTGAGGACTTAAGGAGATTCAAGCGGAATCAGTTTAACTCTTCGAAAGCGATGCTGTTTCTGAAAATTAGAGAGTGTTTAATAACCATTTCTCGAAGTAAGCGAAATAGTTGTTGTACTTCCAAAATTATGAAAAATTTTTTCTTCTTAGCTTTAGCCTGAACTCGTGAAAAATGATTGCGAAGGTTCTTTCCAGATCCTCCGGTATCCCTTGTTTGTGAACGTATAGGACGAAATGCATTGCTTTTGACCTGGAATCCGGGTTTCAGGAAAGGACTATACTATGGCGTAGAATTCCAAAGTGAAGGTAAAGTAATCATGTTTTTCGGACTACCGTAATAATCACACTACTATTTCGTTCTTATAGACATGGGACAGTACCGGTGCGTTGCGTCTGCATTGCGAACGACGACAATCTCCTTACGTCATTTCCGACCAGTTCGCTACCGTATCAGGGTATTTTCGTATAATTTCGGTCTACGTAGTCGACCAAGTAAGGAGGTGGAAATCGATTTCAGCAAGCGAATTAGCCTTCTTGTGAGTGATTTTTCACGTATGAATGGTCAATAGAAAATGTGGCCGGTAATCGATAAATCGATTTTGTTGGGAAACACTAGCAATCTACTCGAGACAGTTTTGGTTTGCGCCGTATGTTTGCGTCATTTTCTCGAATTTTGCGAGTGATTGCGAGGCCTTTGGCATGTATTAGCTGCAAAGTAAGGTTGAGACAAGCCGAAGTTCAACTGATTACCTCTTGGTAGGTATACTATTAAAATGGAATATAGGCTCAGACACCTTACTCCAATTTCACTAGTGGTAGAAAGAGAACATTCAAAGTACACATGTTATCGCTTTGATGAAGTAATAATTGTATCGTGAGGTTTCGAGGCAAAAGCTCTGATTCTCAGGAGAATGCCGCTGAGTTGTCGAAATCGGTTGAGTTGGACGAAGTTTGTGGTCGAGGACGATTTTGTACTGCTCACGACGGTACGCTTCTAAAAACTCAGCGAAACGTGTTGGTGAAAATGCTTTTAGCGGAGGTGTCGAAGACTGATGTCGAACGAGAGGTTAGTTTTTTCAAGGAGAGCTCAGTACTCGAAATTTATAGAGCGTATTTTCAGGTCGCTGTCCTGTCTGTAATACACCATTCGAGTATGCCTCGACTGAAGGGTGTCTTCACTTCCGATGGGCGGTACTGTATTGCCATGAAGAAGTTAGTTAATTCCTCAGCTATCGAATACGGTGAAACGAGAGTACTCTTTATTTACTTCCTCATTCAACTATTACTATTTTCGTTTTTCACAATGCCACCATCATGAGCTCCTCTCCGAAAATATCAGCGAGGAACTTCCCCCAACGCTCAGTTTTAGCGAAGCATTACATTGTTCCGACAATGGTACTTTTCAGAATGCCTGGAGTGGGTATCTCCGCCTACGTGGACGAGTTTGTCCATATGCATGATGAAAGTGGTGAACTTGAACGACTACTGCGGCATCTTTCAAGCGATATTCTAGGAGCTCTTAGCTACCTTCATGCCAGAGACATTGTTCATCTTGATGTGAAGGTTTGTTTGCACTAATGGTATTTTCCTAAAAAATACATTTTTGTTTCATAACCTTGGAAATTGTAGCATCTTTTTGAGTTCGCGATGGTTTAGCGGCTACTGTTGCCACACCCATTTTTTTTTTATATTCTTCGGGAACCAAATGACAGGCAGAACCATATTGGTCCTCTTCAGGCCATTTCAGCCTGTTATTTGCTTGAATTGGCTATTAGATGCTAGGAACGATCGCAGGGCATCCACGGCGGTACAGGCCACTTCACTGAGAACAGAAGACAGGCGTTAACGTCAAGCAGGGCGGTTCTACCTCAAGGCATAAGGGAATGCGCTGTACAGGGCAATGCCAAGCTAGGAACGAACGCAAGGCATCCACGGCGGTACAGGCCACTTCACTGAGAACAGAAGACAGGCGTTAACGTCAAGCAGGGCGG
>UZAF01016664.1:24431-35283 GCA_900617895.1 Haemonchus placei
AATGCGCTGTACAGGGCAATGTGAAGCTAGGAACGAACGCAAGGCATCCACGGCGGTACAGGCCACTTCACTGAGAACAGAAGACAGGCGTTAACGTCAAGCAGGGCGGTTCTACCTCAAGGCATAAGGGAATGCGCTGTTCAGGGCAATGCGAAGCTAGGAACGAACGCTATGTACGTGACGCTAAGGCTCATTCAAATGCCTCACTTCAATTTCCTAAGATTGGCAAAAGAAGAGAGTGGTTTCAGCTCTAATCCTTTAGGCCTTTCTCACTGTTTATAATAGCGTAACGAATGCCAGATAGTTTTCTCAGCGTAGCAGAACACCCCACTCTTTCTCATCGTCTAGCAACCGAATTTTTTGAGTTTGCAGAGCAAAACCCGTTTATAAACAGTTTCGCTAATGGTAAGATCTTTTATGATTTCATGGTACTTCTGATTAGGACGAATGGGCGATCTATATCTCTTTTGTAGCCTTCAAATCTTCTCGTCTCTGATCACGTCTACCTGATCGACTTCGGATGTGCTCGATTTGTCGACGACGAAGAAGCGTTGGCGTGGACTGACTCTGATAAAAGGTAGGTTTCTGAAAAAAGCTTCAGTATGGCAGTAATACTGGTCCTCTTTCAGCTATTCCGCCCCTGAACGTATCGCTGGGAAGCCGCCTTCTACCGCATCAGATATTTGGTTCGTTTCGATATCATTTTCATGTTTTTTTTGTTTTTCAATATTTTGGTGCCGGTTTTGACTCACCTACTTATGCCTCCTGGAGCGTTGTGCTCGGTAGAGAAATCCGCGTGATCACTCTTGTCTCCAAACTCACCTCGGTCTTTGTATGGGTAGTGTGTTGTGTGATCAATAAATCACCACCGCAATTCTCAGTTGAATTCAAATACATGGCGCAAGTCACTTCAAGGAAATGGCGATAGCCGTTATAGTTGTTACCCCTTGTTCTCTATTCAGGTCTTTCGGTGCTGTTCTGTTTGAGTTATGCTTTGGTGTTGCTCCACATCATATGCTGCCTACACTGACTACAAATCCTGAACAGAGATCACCAGCATTATTATCGTTTCTCAACGAGGTTTGTTTACAAGTATTGAGATAAACAAATGGGGACAGTGCTCTTGCTTGTTTCGAGTCTTTGCATGGCACTAGTTAAAATCAGCGGCTCTTTCGAATATTGCCGATTTTTACTTCCTACCAAGGATACCCTACCTTGCTGCAGATTGTTTTCTCTGAGAGCTAGGTAGCTACAATAGTGCTCTATCTAGTCCTCGAAAACGAGACGGCTCAGACCAATCTATTTCCTTTATTTAAAAGTACCCAGTGGCTTGCCGTCACGGCACGACAACTGTCTAAAACATCTAGCTATGACCTGATGCGGAATGAGGCAACTATCTAGAACTCGCCGCGCGGCATGTGCTTGGAGATTTTTTCATAAATGTCGTGTGGCGCAACTGGTCTCATAGTTAGCTGGTCGGGACTTCTCCTCTCCTAGGTCGGGAAACGCAAAAAAGTTACCAATGTAGCAGTGGGACCACTTTATCTCTACCGGCTTTTTCGACCAGTTTCTACCACTGATTTTCTACCGAATGTAGGGGGCAGACTGGTTCTTTCCAATTGCGGATACCAGTAAAGCAGGACTTTTCAATCAACGAACTTTTGTCTCTCTGGCTCTCCAGTAGTTTCCTTTTGGTATATCTGCTTAGAAATATTACCTGTGTAAATCAGGTTTAGATATTGTGATTACCTAGGTATTAGCGCTTGAGGCATCACGAAGACCCACGGCGGAGCAGTGTCTACAGAAAGGGTGGTTCAAGGTGAGCACCACTGACAGCTACTGTCTTTTTACCATCCCCTTAGAGGTTTCGCTTCAGAAAATGACCCATCTGGAAGTTCCTCATGAAACACGGGAATTTTCGAGAAGTGTCAGTTTTGAAGGATAACCTGGAGTTGGATTACCTATTTGAAGAGATAAGCTAGCACTGATGTGGCATTGATTCTGTTGATTCCTTTGTAGACATATAATACATACATAGTTAACTCTTTAGATTAGGTTCTGTTACTTAGGAAATCGCTAGCTTGAGTGAATTCGGGTCATGTTGAATTGTTGAGCTGAAGACTTTCTATATCAATAAATATTCTATTTTGTTGTATTATTCGTTACTCTGTTTGAAAACTGAGATTGCGGACCATGACCGCGACATATCGGAAATAATTCCTAGAACTTATTGAATAAATTAATATTCCATGCACTTCGCAAAGTTTTAGTGTGTTTTTCTTGAATATTGTTGTTTTTTGTGGAATTCGGAAAGGAGTATGCCCTTCCCCCATCCCTCCACCCTATCTAAAAGGTTTTCTCCCGGGCAGTATTGAAATGAGTGCAAAATCAGAGATTCGGACTTCCTTCCGAAGATTGGACAAAATCGATTGAGTAGCCCACCCAATAGGGCTTCAAGAAATCGACGGAAGTGTCCAGGTAAGTTCTGGTTGATTTCTGTATTCATGTTACTTTGTGCTGTGATAAGCTCATAGAAAAGGGTAATGGGGAATAAAAACGCGGGATAGTGCCCATGATTTCAACCCACTCATTTCACCCATTTGAAGTGAGCTATGTTTGTAGGCATGAGAATGTGTGTCAGAAGACCCCTTCAAGGTCACCCTCACGTGAAAGGGCGGGACTTGCCCGAAGGGACGATGTTAACACGAGATCGCTACTCGCGACGACCTACAATTCTGCTACTAACTCATGGTCAACCGACGGCTTGCGGCGGATTAATTGTCGCAAACCGTCGGTTGACCATTAATTGGTAGCAGTATTGTAGTTTTAGTGCAGTGCATCTTGAAAAAGACTCCTGGTTGTTTGTTTCATTGCAGAGATTCGGTGTAAACAAATGTTAAGCCTTACTGATAACGATGAAAGTATCAACGGCGATATGGTTGGTGGTAGATGGTTTAGTAGGTCGTTATTAGCTTATTGAAGACGTTGCAAGCGGTCATTCTCTGAGGTGAGTATAGAAGAATCCGTATCTCCTTCCTACACTAGGCAACGTAACATTCGTTCTAGAAATGACGAGACCACTCGGGAACAAACCGGGAGAACCGCCGTTCCAATTGAAGGTTTGTTCAGGCGGTCACCTAAAGGTATGGGTGCCTACTCCGAATAGCTATTTATAGGTTGAACCCGATACGAAATTACTGTTCAAGTACAAATTGAATGAGCCTTGCACTATCGAAATGAAAATCACGAATACCACAAAAGATCGACAAACGTTTAAGGTAGGTCTAGGGTTTGCAGAATTGGCTTCATGCCACTAATGGTTGGTCAGATGATGGACGGAAGTCTCGGACTCAGCGAGACAACTAGCAAGGATTTGCCGCGCCTTCAAGCGGCTCGGGACTGCCGCTTAGCACACCTGATCAGCAATCTTCCCGAAGGAGAAGTCGAAATGTTTAGGTCAAATGCACGGACAATGATATCTTTCGAGTTCGACCACCGCTCTCGTTCGTTAAAGCTGATGAAACAGCCGTAGTGAAGGTATGGTGAGCTAAAAATGGCCGATCCATAGCCGTTCTCGTGGTTCCTGTCACGAAATGATCGTATCACAAATGGTCGATGGGAGCGATAGTGCTAGCAATCGATATCTATTCTAATACACACGTTTTTCTAGAGCAGGATGGAATGGGAAAGCTTTGCGCCCACCACTCACAGGATGTGTCAGATTCATACCCAAGGCCTATCCCAAAACGTAGTGCTTCGCTATTGAAAGCACCGCTTTGGCGATCTTTTCACCGATTAAGTGAGATATTCGGGTCTATAAGATGAGGTGGTCCGCACCCGAACACGAGCTGTTCTCCTTATTTCCTATCCTTAAACCAACTGGGGAAGCTCGCCCATACTAAGCTTTCTTTCCCTGCGGTGAAGTGAGTTAGCCTTTTGGAATGCCAAGTCTGGTCCAAGTTGTTTACAGATTGTTTTGACGGCAAAAACACCACCGGAAAACAATCGGCATTTCTTCGCCGTGTATCACATGAAATGTCTCGATGACACTGGAAAAACAGCTCGGCAAGTGGGTTATCCGGGCTCCAACTGGTTCTCTTGTGCTTTTAGCAGTAACCTATCTCTTGAAGGTGTGGACTCCGGATTCGAAAGCAGAAGGTGTAGCACGCATCATCGCAGTCTTCGAGCCAGTTGATGCAGAAAAGAAGGTAATTCCTCAATCTTCTGAGCGATATGTATGTCATTACATGAAATGTTTTGAAAGGAAGAGAAAGAAGGTGAAAAGAAAGAAGAAGAGAAGAAAGAGGAGAAGAAAGAAGAGAAGAAAGAGGAAAAGAAAGAGGAAAAGAAAGAAGAAAAGAAAGAAGAGAACAAGGAGGAAAAGAAGGAGGAAAAGAAAGAAGAAAAGAAAGAGGAAAAGAAGGATTAATCATATTTGTATGTGAGTTCACTTTGAAGTCCTTAATCTTAGTTTCTCCTCAATTTTCATATGACTGTCATTCATTTTCAGCGATCGAGGCAGTGACTGTCGACGGTGCAAGAATATTTTTGCGTGTACTTGTCGAATAAACACTTCTTCCACTGTCTTTAAGGCATTTGAAAGGGGGTGTGTACCAGAAGTAACAAAAGTTACCACGAGTGGCGGATTACAACCATATGAAGCAGTCCTCCAAATGAGCCAGGACAGAGCCCAAAGTATGCAGGGGTCCTGACACGATTGCCTGGCCGCTCGCCAGGAGCATGCTCAGAAGTGGACGAGCCAAATTTACTGTTGGGGCTACCGCTTAGCTGCTGCTTTGTGATCCATGAGGAGGTGACCATTCTCGTCATTGATATCGAAAGGCTTTTCTATGCTTAAGGTCTGGCGATGGGGGCTCTTGCAGCTAATGCCTTCCTTGCCGCCTTCTTCGCTTCCTGGTAGTTCTGCCAGTTGTCGTTCATATTTCCGAGTGAAAATACATAAAAGAGCTTCACCGTCCACATTCTGTTTTCACAAAATTTTCTCTGACAATGTCCTTCCAGAGCCATCAATAGATGGACTATTGCCAGTAAAGAACGGTAATGTTTACTCCTGGTGTAGTTCCAAAGTTATTCTGGGAGCTTGTGTTCTTGCATGGGCAGTCATACAGGTTAAGGGATTTGTAGCGGATCGTCAATGTACAGTTCAATCATGATAAAGTGCTCTGATCCAGATAGGCAAGGACTATGCCAGTTGGGCGATTGGCTGCTTTCATAGTCCGCCAGCCGGCGTGCCGGCGGAGGCAGTGCTAGGGAGGAGGAGGGAGGCAGACAGATAGGCANTGCCTATCTGTCTGCCTCCCTCCTCCTCCCTAGCATTGCCTCCGCCGGCACGCCGGCCGGCCGGCCGGCCGGCGGACTATGAAAGCAGCCATTCGAATCAGGCGGGAAGGACGGTGAGAGTCCTTCCCATACTACTACTGCCCGCCCAAAATTTAATCTCCCCCCACTGATCGTATCTGCATACCACACAGGCGTGATATTTGCAATCATCAGCGGACTGAAAAATTGTTTTGAATTCTTTTTAAAATGAGTTTACCTTTGACCAAACAAAGCAGGTGATATCAAAGAGCCAATTAATATGTCAATAAGTAAAATTCTTGCAAAGGCCTGATTTTCTCGCCATCATCTATACAAAGCCTGAAACCAACCATTCTGAGAAATACGTGATTTTAGGTGTTTTGTCGATTTCCTCCCGTTTTTTTCTTCACCGTGGTCACTGCTAACCTTCTACCATATCGTGTTAAGAATCCTATTGCCTTTACTCATACTGTTATTGTTCTATGAGCATTATAAACGGGCTACAAAGTCAGTCAATTGTAGTAGTAATGTTGTTTTCACGTGGAGATCATAAGCAGTTGTATCTCCAAAGTCAATAACATCGACTGCGTACGTCTACTATGCGCTTTGGGCTATTCGCCAGGTTCGTACTTTGGCAGTATTATGCAACTTGTTTTCTTATTGGAAAAGCCTTAGCTCAACAAAATGCATTCTTACTACTTTCTTAGTTTTTGGTAGAAGCTATACAGTCATGTTTTGATTTTCAAATGTTAGCAGCCCTTCTTGTCAGCACTTTCTTCTTTTTCCTCTTCTTCAGCACCACTTGGAGCAGGGTCCGTTTTTCTGGTGCAGTTTTCCATTTCAAAGTTTTTGCTTTATATTGAGTAACTTCTCAAGTAAAAGTACAGCCTCCGATTGGTATCCGACGGTATCGTTTCTCGTCGTGAAACTGTCTTCCAAGTTTTACTTCCTTAGGCTTCTTGTCTAGGCCGTAGGAATATAAGACGGACGACAACTTAGGGTTGGATACTGCGTTTCTGGCTGGACGAGATCAAGCGTAGCTGAGAAGTTGTGGCATAATTTTGTATTAATAGACAAAAATACAGTAAGCGACCGGACGTATGATGGACGAGTTTATGAAAAACTTTCTTCCCAACTCACACCCTCCCCCCACCCCTTATGTTCTCCTTATGAGAAGGGAAAGAACAACAGAACTTTCTGTGAGAACAACGAAATCCTATTCAGCAGGTATGATCCTCTTGATATTAGCAGATCCAGACGGATACCTGTCTTTATTCACGGTAGCAACACCCCTTACTCGCAAAATTTTTATCGGATCTTTGATGTTCGCGCCTTTTTTCATTTTTTCTTCTTCATTATATTCTTGTGAAGCTTTCAATGATGCAATTCGAGGGTTTTTGCTCATAGTAATATAATTATACGGAAAGGCTTAATTAAATGGCCAATATGGGTGGGCATTTGTGAATACCGCATAACAAAAGATAAAACGCCCTAGTCTGTTGTGCGAAAAAAGCTAATTTAGCAGGCCCATGAAGCTTATGAATTGCTGATGTCTGTTCATTTTCAACCCACGCTTCGCTTTTTTTCACAGGGTCCCTTTCAGAGCGTTGACCTGGCTGATCGCACCCTCTGAATGCCTGAATGTCAGGGGGTTTCGTTCTCATGCCTGGTCTGATCAATTTCTACATAAACATAACGAAAGCCCCTTCCGGCGCCTTGGAGAAGGCCTCCTTCATCATCTGATGTCCCGCTGGTTTCCAATTTTCTGGAGAATCCGTTGGTAATGCCCTTAATTGTCTTGGGCGCCAACCGATGAATTTGATCCAGTATACTTCAAATGATCAAAAGATAGAGGCGATTTTTATTCACTTTCAGAATATTTCTGAAGGTGCTTGATTTTAGGCCTGGGGTCGTTCCATCACAAAAGCCCATGAAGGGCCTGGATTACCTAAGGCTCCACTTCTTGACGAAGACTATTTCGAAGAATGCCTAGCTGGTCATCTCGAATAAATGATGCTTCAAGTGGACGAAAACTCAGAGTCGCATTGTGAGATATAGCACTCCTGACCTGGGCACTTTCCTTGAGTCGTCCCTTTCACTACAGAGAACTTCTGCAAGAAATGAAGAAAATTCCCCTCTTGGACATGGAATGGATTGAAGCTTCTCTTGTTTCTTTTCTTGAGGAGAATGAAAGTCAACCTGACCCTGAGAATGAGCGAGAAGGCACTTTCTGCTTCAAAACATGTCTGCTACACTTGATACCAGAAGGATTACAAGGTCTATAGGACTAGACGGATTCGAACTCAAAACTAAGCGGCATGTAGTCCTTACCATTTAGTCATCTCGTTAGGTCAGTCCTTCATTTTCACCGAATATTCCAATGAAGCGTTGTTAGTGAGGGATTCTGTAGAGGCAGACGTCCGACGAAATAGACTTCAATGACGAGAGTGCACTACTGTTTTCAGGCAGCATCAAAGCCGCCACATGTACGAATACCAGTTAGAGCGTGAAGTAATCAAGTTCGGCTTAACTCTTGCTCAACGATGTTCCCTGTGATGGCTAAGACCGTCAAAACACCTTGTTATCCGTCACACACTGCCTCTAAATGTCACGCTTTGCCTTTTCCCCTTTGATGACTTCAGCTCCCTTTCCTTCCCAGTTTCCTCTACCAAACATATACTGACCATATTTACCTTGACATATTACTTATTAGTGTTTGGAAATCCTTGCCATTGCTCAGCTTCATTTTCTCCGGAATGCGCCCAGCATCTGACTTGCACTCAGAATCACAGGAGCATTTGAATGAGTATGTGGCCCATATAGTGACTTGCGGTGGCCAGCCGACGTCAAGTGAGTGGCTTTCATACTCTCATGGTCAGACGTTCAACTTTTAAAGTATGGTAACAGTTGACCCATGTTGGAGGGGTGAAGGAGGGCTTGTTAGGTTTGGGCAAATATCGGCTCGAGATTCGATCCCCAAACCATGCCCGCCCGATAGTTTCACTGCACCGCTCCCGCCCATATCAGTCGTTACTGGTCATAATCATAATAAATCAGCATTTATTATGATTTTTTATCATATTCCCCATGGCAACCAAGCGATATTTTCATTTTCTACAATAAACAATTGCTTTATCCCTCGTTGTAGCAGAAATTTTCATTTGCACCTGCGCCATGCCTAAGCAAAGCCCTTGAAAATAAATGCCCCATGAAAAGATCCGATGGGAAAGTGGCGTCTGCGTCATCGTCACCCATGATTCCTTATTTAGAAATGAGCAGAATAAAATAACAGGAAATGATAGCCTGAAGAGGCTTTAGCGATTAGGGGGCGACTCCTTTTTAATGATAGTATTTTGTTGAGAATTTTTTCGGAAGTTTTTCATAAAGTAACCTCTTTTCCTCCGCAAAAATAACGAAAACAAAAGTTGCTGACGTATGAATTGGCAGTTTTTTTCGTCGAGGCGAACATAAAAACTTTCACGCTGAATAATTTTGAATGGCAAGAGCTCAAACACTTTTCGAGACTTCCATTTAATCGCTTGTCCTTTTTGAATAAAGTTGAACTGGCAAAACATCAGGAATATTTATACAATTATGATGTAAAAAATTCAAAACATTCCGTGCCATATTGAATATTTCCGAATGTTCTCAAAAAAAATTGCAAGAAACTACCCTATCCACAGAATGATGTCCCTATCTTTTATAGCCGATTTTTGCTAAATTAGAAAATTATTTAAATACTTCCGGATTTTCGGGAGTCTGAATCAACTTTTGATCTTTTCCTCGGTGGACCTCGGTGAGCTATTTGATCTTCAGCGATCAATCTCGTCGACGGGCACTAATCGATGGCATCATTCTCAATCATCTGCTCCTATCGATTGCATCCTAGCACTATAGTTATCTAGTTATCATGCTTAAACATGTTTTATCATGTGTTATCATTCCTAATCTCCTTGAATCATTTTCTTTATCACTGTCGCTTACAGTTGAGCGCATTGTTGCCATAGATTTTGAACTAAACTTTCAAAGAATACAATGAGTTTCTTTAGATTTCAGTGTGCCAATAACATTTCTTCCTGCTGAAGCTCAATCATTGAGACAAAAAAGGCATCCCAAAATCATCCCAGTTCAAAATCTACTTGCTACTCTGTTGTTGAATGTAAGGTGTAGCTATAAATGAAATGAGATGAAGAAGAGAGTAAGGATATCCGGGTCCGGAGCTATCTCATGTCATCTGTTTTCTTCTATTTTTATTTTCTTTTTTTTTTCGAACCGTATTGTAGTGGTGTAGGCGGTGGCGTGGTGGCAAATGGTGCACTATCACATATGCGTAGCCACGGGTTTGGATCCTCCCAGGCCAACTAAGTCCTCTTTCCATGCGGTTCAGGTAGTTGGTACCAGACTCGTCTGGGAGGATAAAANTTTATCACTGTCGCTTACAGTTGAGCGCATTGTTGTCATCGCTTAGATTTTGAACTAAACTTTCAAAGAATACAATGAGTTTCTTTAGATTTCAGTGTGCCAATAACATTTCTTCCTGCTGAAGCTCAATCATTGAGACAAAAAAGGCATCCCAAAATCATCCCAGNTTTTTTTTTCGAACCGTATTGTAGTGGTGTAGGCGGTGGCGTGGTGGCAAATGGTGCACTATCACATATGCGTAGCCACGGGTTTGGATCCTCCCAGGCCAACTAAGTCCTCTTTCCATGCGGTTCAGGTAGTTGGTACCAGACTCGTCTGGGAGGATAAAACACTGGCCTGTATATCGGCTGGCCAAAACATATCATTGGATAGGCCACAACCGCATTCAAGAGGTCATTACGATTCTGAGTGGAAGTCGAATGCGGGGTGCACCTCTCAGATGGTCTTGCTTAACACCACAAGACCTTATCAATTATCGTCTGATTAGTGGTGCAGACAATAGTTCCCCTATGTCCTCAAATACGCAAGGAGCCAATAGACTGCGGGATAGGCAGTGAGATAGAGTACAAGTGATACACAGTTATAGACGAAGAGATGTTAGACAATCAAAGAAAACCCGACACATATACGGCGCATAGGAATTATTTTCGTTATATTCGTTAAAACAGAAGGAGTCTGGCCTGTGTTCTGTGGTTGTTGTGTTTGTAATCCCCTTGGCTCCCATAATCCATTTATTGTATCTGAAGATCTTGACATCCAAGCCTTCACTACTTGTGAGTTCGTCGATCCTTCCTTCTGATGTGAGGTGTTATGACGTGTTTCTAAATGAAAGTATCGCTTAATTTCTGTCCCAATTCAATTAGACCAAGCTTTTGTCACTTGTCTTACCCCTCATTTCTGCTCTATTCAATTCATGCTTCACTTACCGGCTTGAGAACTCTTTTTTTGCTGTTTGAATCTATTTTCGTATCTTCCTGATGATATCACATGTAGTTATGTCAGATTGTATACAATTACTCGATGAATATCTCAAAGAGGAAAGTCGTTCGTTCCTTCAGGATACTCCCCTGATCACTTATTGACTTCGGTTCCTCACCATATAGGCAGACAT
>UZAF01016664.1:35495-52624 GCA_900617895.1 Haemonchus placei
GATAGATAAGATGGTAGAGGCATCCTGAAATCCTATGGGGAAAATCAGCTTGTCGAGTTTGAATTAATACTGGAAAAGTCAATGNTTTTTTTTTCGAAACTCAGCGAACGACGTACAGCGTCTTTTGACTAAGAGCTCCTTCCAAGGACTATACTCAGGAGTTGTGTCTAACCCAGTGTTCATTGTGACAGCTCTAAAATCTGGCGTACTTGGACGAAAACTTCAAGTTTGACTTAGAAACCATGTTTTCCCTGTCTGAAGCCGACAACTGATGGGTAAACACCAGAACAAACACGGCTTCCTGCGTCATCCCTAAGGACTGGTGACATAGTTTGGGCAGTTATCGCTATATGTAGATAATTTTTTCCTTTCAGTCACGGACACAAGGTGATTGTCTAGCAATTAGACGTATTACTCCATTTGCACATGTGGCCACATACTGAATGCATGGCCCATAATTGAATATGAGGGTGTAGAGGAAATGTAAAGATCATTGATGTTTAGGATTAGGTTCTAGTTTTTAGTATTGTTCCATGTTCAACAATATGCTGTTAATTTTTGTGCTTATTTATTTTTTTTTTACTTATTTGATGGTAGTATTTTTATTCGCTTCTAATATTCCGCAGATCCCAGAATTATCATGGAAATAATTACACAGAAATGTCACTTTTTTGAGCTCATTGCTTCCTTGAAATCTCAAACCACTTTTTTTAAAATCGAAATTATCTGGGGCTTCTTCCTCTCGAGTCAGTGGCTGAATTTTTCGTTTTTTCTTCACAATTTCTGTAGTTAAAAGATTTCTAAATTCACCTTTTTGTTGAAGGGAGTGGAGTTGGCAATTGATGTAGAGCTCTTTCTCACCGATTGTATGATCTGTTTCAATGAATTCTAAAACAACCATTCTTTCTTCCTGCTGTGTAATGAGAGAGAGAGTTATGTTGGTTGATGGCGCAGAAGATGCAGAGATTGGCGACTCCTATTTTTGAAAAAAAAAACTTCTCTGAATTTAAATTTTGTATGTGATCAAGTGCTTACCTACACCCGGAGTCACTGTGAATAGCTTCATTGCTTTCAATTCATTTTCAATGTTTTGATCGGTTTCATCATCTGAAGTCGTATAGTGGTTAGGGGCGGTGAACATTGATTACTCTTCATACTTCCAAGAAATTAGCATCACCATTGCGTTCCTCCTCTTTGGTCTCATTAACTAAAACCACTACTCAGAACCATCTTCATGAAACTTTCTCCTCTGAAGCAAATATTTCCATCGAAACAAGAAGGAGGAGTTAGGTACTTGCTAATCTTGCTTTCAATGCAATTGAGTTCTAGGATAGATAAGATGGTAGAGGCATCCTGAAATCCTATGGGGAAAATCAGCTTGTCGAGTTTGAATTAATACTGGAAAAGTCAATGGCTACAATAGTTCCACTTGCTAGCTCTGCAGAAGGTGACATATCTTCCAAAGAGATGCAGAAGTGCAGCCTGAACAAACAACATGTATATGTTTGCAACGGTGCTATCGTATGGGTACGTGGCGTTACTCCTGTTCTGCTAATCCCTCTTCTGTTTTTTTTTTCGGCAGGAGAGCACAGCAATTCTCCTGCTTCTTCCTACCGAGCAGCGACAGCCCTGTCACTATAGAGGTGCCTGCTTTCCCCCCTTTTTCATGCATGGGCTGAGTATGAGATGTCGATCACGGCGAATAGAATGGAAGCTGAAAATGCCAATAGATTTCATTCATCGCTGAGAATCGAGCTCAAGGAATAAGGCGAGTGATCGAGCCTATGCTGCCTCAGAGTTGTATAATAGATGTATGTAAAAGTCTAGTTGGATTGAATGTGACGACTGGAAGGCCAAAAATAAGATGGACTCGTTATTTGATTAAAAGTTCAGATAATATTGCGCAAAGCATCAAAAGAAATAGTATAGAGTTGGCTGAATATGAACCGTGAAATTCGGAAGTATAGCTTAAATCCAGATGATGGAAGTATTTCATAGACGAATAATTCCCTATCCATAAGGATTTCTAATGCGCGGCTTCAACCGTGGTGCTACTCGAAGTTGCTCGTCTTTGGCTCTGCCATTTGCCTCCAGAATAAGTGTGTTCAAAACCTAGAACTCAATGAATTCCTATCTAACCTTGGATTGAAGTCAAAAGTATCATCAATATGAAACAGATGGGAGTATTCAGTGCAGCTTTGCAATTATTAGGCTTTCATGCTCGAATTCACCATATTCAGTGGATTACAAATGTTTAAACAATGATAAAGCTGTTCAAACAGCAGCTGTAACAATGTTGATTTTAACACTTCGCACACATTCTACCAATTTCTCAATTCATATCTCTCTCAGAGCATATTGCGTGACCAGTTGTTCATGCGGCTTTTTATGACCTGAATTTCATTTTTCCTATCCGAATAATTCATTATTTGTTTATTATTTTCTACAAACAACTACAGAAATCCATTGGTTGATGGAAGAATTAGCGAAAAGTTATGACGGTTCATGGCTACCCGGCTATCGTCAGGATTCCCTCCTTCTTATGACAGAGTTGTAATAATCAACTAACCGGCCACTACTTCTTTGAGACAAGTGGTTTTTTTGCGGTAGTAAATTTGACACAGGACTAACAGGGCAGTGCAAAAGGTATTCGGTATGTGCCGATGCTTATAACTTGATCTGTTGCTCTTCATCTTAAAGTACCCATCCGTTAAATACCCAGCTGTCGGGCAACCAAGGCATTGGATGGTACTCTCAAATATTGTTGAATGACACTAATCTCTAAAAATATATAACTGGTTGAGAATCCCTAATTCATTGCTTTCGGATGGGATTTATCGCAAATAATGTGAGAACAAGGCTACCTAGTAGCTCCTACCAATTGTTACCCCTTCCTGTCACCTACTATCAGTGCTTCCATCTGGTTGCCTGTATCCCCTGTAACTTTGAACGCTTCAGGTCCAGTAGTCATGAATTTTCGATCAGACGCACACATCGACAAACCAACAGACACACTTAGCAAGCTACATATGGTATGGTTCAGCATGACCTTATCTCTGAAAATAAAGCAACTTTTGATTACCTTCAAGAAACCTCAAGGTAAAATGTCCGGGGTTCTACTACACCTACTATTCATAACTTTAGGAAGATGGCATTCTCTCATTATTTATATTAACAATCAATTATGATGAATATTTGATTTGAATGCAGTTAACTACTGGTTTCAAGATCAAGTATAAGTTTTCTCAAGAGTAGAACGTTTTTACAATTGTTCGAAACTTTGCTTTCTCTTACGCCAGCGACCCTTCTATTTCGAGGCAGCGAAAAGGGTACGTGAACTATGAACGTTTGCTTTTTCGAACGGCACGGATGAGTACGGAAGACACATCGCTCCTTAGCTCTCCTGCTCTTCACTCCCTCCCATTGTGAGCTTACTGTAGCACTTTACTCACAGCTTTGAGACACCTTAAGGTATTCAATGACACTGGTGACAATGGTTTCGAGAATTAATTCACTGCGGGATGGTTGCATCAATAATTCAAATCCTAATTGTGGTAAGTATTCTATTGAGGATAATCTCAATACATTACCCAACTTGTTAGAGGAGTTGTGGTAATTTCCAGTGATAAGCATTATCCTACTTTATATAATTCGCTAAGTGTGTCTGTTGGTGTGTCGGTGTGTTTGTGTGTTTGTGTGTGTATCGGTGTGTGTGTTTGACCGGAAATTCATAACTCCTGTCTCCGTGGACCTAGAGCGTTCAAACTTGGTAAGAGTAAGGGGGACAGGATGGGAACACCTTTGGTAAGTGGCAAGATCGGACTCCGTTCACGGAGCGCGGCGTGCGCATTAGAAACTTTGGGCCGCAAATTCAGAACTCATGTCCCCGTGGACCTAGAGCTTTCAAACTTGGTATAAGCACACGCAACAGGACGGGAACACTTATGGTTAGTGGTAGGACCGAGATCCGTGCAAGGGGGTGGGGTTTTGCGTCGCAATAGTCAATTTGGCCCCAGGGCATTCAAACTTGGTGGGAGTACAGGCGGCAGGGAAGATTGGCATGGGTACTTTTATTGTAGGTGAGAGGACAGGACCCCGTGCGCCAAAACTTTCAGTTTGCCTCTAAGGCGTTCAAACTTGGACTAGGAGGCAGAATAGAAACACTTATTGTGAGTGGTAGGGCCGGACTACGCCTCCAAGGAACAGGATTTCGCGAAATAAATGAGCAATCCATAACTCCTGATCCCGTGGACTTGGAGAGCAATCAATAGGAGGGGACAGGATGGGAACACTGACAGTAGAAGAGGCCTCAGAGATGAAGATCCACACACCAATTACCTCCTAACCCTTTGTTATTTACGATCTAGCTTTGACTTTTTGATATGTTTCATTCGACAAGAAGCTTAAGTTGTATGATTATACGAAGATGAATTTGGTTCACTTCTTGTTATTAGATTACGACCGCTACCCAGCAGAGTTTGCGATTAAGTAAAAGATCACGGTTTCTCTTTGCTTTGATATCATTCTTAGCAAAATTTATCCGACAGGTAATAATGTTGGATTCACATTTAATGATGTATCTGTAGAGAAAAGGAGGTACATCTTTGAAGGCATTTGATAGTCTATACTCTCGCTCAGCGAAAAAGCGAAATAACATATTTAAAAGGGGGAATTTCATTAATTCGATATTTTTCGGGCAAAGTTCCTTTGCCCCAAGAAGGAGGAGAGCCTTTGATGATGGCGTTGAGGAACATTGATGGTAGCTAACATAGTAGCCTTAGCCGCGATGAAGCCTCTGAATACTTTTTTCTCTGGATAATCGCCTTTGCGATATTAAACGATGTTCTTACACAGCGAGGTTGGCTTACAGAAAAAATCGCTTCCAATTCGGAGCTGATACTGAGGGTGTAGAGCTTTCAAAGCAAAAGGAGAATCCGAAGTGTTATTTACGCATAGCAAAATTCTCACAGGAAGAGGGAGCGTCCGGCGTAGCCGGGCGAACCCATAAGAATGAGGGAAGCCCGGCGCTAGCCGGGCGGCCCCACTGGTCAATAGTATAACTCATTATTCACTTTTGCATTTTGCTCATCTATATCGAGTAATGCATTTCACGCACTCCTTCGTCCACCAACCCCAAAACCAATGATGAGCCTAAGGGGAAGGTGGAACCAGTGGTTTGTGGTGATCAGGCGGAATGTGTCATCTTCTATTCTATTTTGACTGTTTGTCTCTTTGTTATGTTGTCTTATTGCCATCAAGCTCCGCTGACTTCAATTAGTTACTCAGAATTAACGACTAGACCGAGAATTCTCCAAGACATGTTTCTTCTTAAAACACCCTGCCCATCGAGCATTTTGCCTGTTCTCCTTCAGACGGTCTGAAATCCTTGGGATTCGCCTCGGAGAAGGACGAATTTTATGCTTTTTTAATTGTATTCCTTGTTCGCCAATACCATGCTATTGAAGTTGAAGAAATTGTGAGAGCAAGATGCGAAAGTTGTTTCCTGTGGGAGATTCCTTTAGAAAATATTATAATTGATTCAAAATTCCCGTGGTCATGCAGCGAGCTACGAGCATTTCGAAATTCCTCATCGAAGCTTTCACATTGTACATAACTATTGTTCAATAAGTGTGTCGAGCCGTTTTAAAATTATCCGTTTTGAACACAATGGTTTCAACTATTTTTTTTAACTGTTTTGTCCTGCCTGATGCTTGGTAGTCGACCAAAAATCTCCGATAGGTGGGTGGTTCTATGCGCTTACCTATTAGGTTTACTAATTTTTCATCGGTTGCTCTTGATCTGAACAATAATCACCCACTAAAGATTTGGTCGCTTTCTTCACTGGATGTGGGCCTACTGATGGACCGTCGTTTCTGCAACAAATCGCAAGTAGCCTGGTTAGTCTACCGAAGCCTTGACTGAATATCTGCTGACGATAACTCCACTCTTGGGATACCGTAATTACAGCACTTCTTATTCTCACATATAAAAGTCATTTGAAGAGAAAATTGATTATTGATGGTCAGATAGTTTTTTCGGCGACTGATATGGGAATACAGAGAATACATGGTCACTTATGGAGTCGCAAATCGTAGTCGTCGTAATTAACAGCATGAAGTCAACCAAGCTTTGCTCTCCTTACATAATACTGACTTTGATAGGCCCTTATACTGCTCCTAACACTCATTTTTTGTCTACCTATACGATCATCCCGTCTTATCCTTGAAACATCAAAATACAAGGCTAGATCATATATATCACATGGGCTAGAGATTAAACACTTTTTCCGATCTCTTATCAGCCTTTATCGCTTGTTATCATTTTCTGTAACCTATTATCTGCGCGATTCAGTCACAGCTCATATCAGCCACTGAAGTACAAATGCTCCGCTGGTTCCTCATACACGGCACTAATCAATTTTAAGAATGGTTCGGGAGGTCTCAGCGCAGTGAAACAACTATACACACAGTGAGGCAAGTATACACGGTCCTTACTGCTCATAGAAAGCAAAAGATGTCACGGTTTGGCATATATTTTAGAACAGCTTCAAGCCCGTTCTCTTCGTACTATCACTGAATGTAATTGTAAAAGGATTCCTGCATGGACCACCATCCTCTACGCTAATGACATCACTCTGATGGCGGACAGTAGAGAAGAGTCCCAGGACGAGTTGAAGAAACAAGAGAAGCTGCTTTCAGAGAATGGCCGTCAGCTTTAAAGGCCCAGTTCACGATAAAATTGTCCCTAAGGCTTTTCCTTAGGATTACCTAGTGGCCCCAAGGATAAACAAAGGGCGGAAAAGTCAAAAGATAAGGCACAGTAGGAGCCCCATGACCGCATTCGTCGACGTTCACGCCCATCGACCGATGATATGTCAGTAGAGCTACCGAGGCGATGCAGGTTGCGCTATTCGCGCCAGGATCCAGCTGCTCTCTGATCTTCCGTTGTACAGAGGCTATTTGCGCCAGGTAAGCGATCCCAAGGACTTCCTGAAAGGAGGTGCCAGAACGCGATCAAGAGGATCTCCGCCTAAATCAAGGTGATAGCAGAAGATGCTGTCGGAAGAATGAAATGTAGACGGCTTACAGGAACACCGAGGCCCACGACGGCGCTGGATTAACGCTAGGGAGAAGAAGTTTTGGGAAGTATGTACATAAGTCTGAGAGGAACTCCGAGCCTTGCTCGTGCTAATAGGGGACAGATTTAACCATTTGTTGGACAAATGGCTTCACTCAGTAAAGAATCCTCAAGAGCGCTGGGACATCCCATTCTTCTGTGGTGGTTGTGTACGTGATCTTATTTTATTTTTTTGTAGTCCAGGAAATGCCCACGTTGCATAGAGCATTCATTTGAAAAACAACGACGATTTACTTGCGCAAGCCTTATGAGAGCATCGCTTCGATGCTATCCCCCCTTTGACGCTGTCGGCTTTCCCTGCGTATGCCTCCGAGTAGCACATCTGGCTAGGCTATAATTCATTTTGAGATTGGTGCATTGCATTTGGTACGAAGGCCATATTATAGTGATTGCTAGCATAAAAGGCAGCTAAAATCTTTACTCTTAACTAGTAAATCCATATTCATTGCATTATTGTATTATTATCTTCCTTTCATTGCTAATTAACTTACTCTACTCAGCTATTATTGGTATCCAGTCTACCCGTCCATAATCTGGGCGTTTGGACTCGATCGGTTCCAAATTCTTTTTATTGCTTTCAATCTTAAGCCTTGGTTGTCCTTTTACGGCTACTTTGAGAGATATAGTGTAATATGCCTAGTCATGGTGGGTCGAAACTCTTCGGGTTTGAAAAGAATCAACCTAAAAGATCAATTCTATCATGTTACTCGGAGCTATTGTGCAGTTGTTTCTGACCCTTGACATGGTGTTACGATATTGAGCCACTTCAGTTAGCTGCTGGTAGGTGAGAACCTGCATTCCCAATAGGTGAAAGAGGAACTTTGCTATCCTGAGTATCTTCGGAAAGGCTTCTTGCCCGACCGAATGCAGCCTTGTCGAGCTTATGGTACCTCTCCAATTACCCGGCTAGATCGTACTTTATGGCCGACCAGTTTCCAAATTACCAAGTTGCTCATACTCGTTCAGTCTTCAAATGCTCTTCCTTTCTTAGGATTAGTGTTGTCACCCGAGAATGGATGAAAGTATGTCGTTCATGAGTGATCATGATAAAGCAGGCGAAACATGGAAGCGAAGCTCAGGCGAAATAGGACACCAATCTGGAGGGCCTTTAATCGAGCCTCTTTCCGTCAGGGAAGGTCTACGAACATAGGCGAAATTATTTTTGAGAGTTGTTCGGTCGCCGTGGTCACCGTGTGATCGACTTTAGAGGCGGACAATGAGCTAAGAGATATCGGATCTCTGACTCACTCCCTTCCTTATTTGCACGACCATTTTGTTCTGAGGAAAACTTATCGACAGATTGTTGTGCANCATCATACACCTATGGATATGCTTTTGTTTCCTTGGTTTTCCAAAAACTATCAAAATATTGTTGGCTCCCGAGTGAAATAGATTTTTCTGGTCGGTCTGTGATAATGTATGGAGCAGGTGGTGTTTGCAGACGCTCACTGAAGCTGTAGCAATTTGCAATATCCTTTGCCGAACTTTCTAGAATTTTGAGCAAATTTGGTTTGTCGGCTGAGCCTTTTCAAACGAGTTTCCTCAGCGAATCCTTAAAAATGCGAGATAAGAATAGCTCCATCACTAAAGTACCTTAATGATTTGAGGGGGTCGAGGATGAAGGCAGAAGTGGAATTTTCGCCTCCTCCGCAAGTACGAACTCTCCTGAGATTCCTTCGGGAGGATAGCAAGATTTACTTAGGCCTTCTGCTTTTCTATCATCAATATTTCGATGTAGCTAATTTTCAATTCAACCTTTTTCAAGTTTTCTGCTCCAATCCCTATGTATTCATCAATTACTTTTGTGAAATACTTCTTTTTCATGAATTCTGGTTCATGAAAGAGGCTGAATTGATTCAAAAAAGAAAAAATCGCAATTTCCAGGAAAGGTGACGAAACTAATCCTGGACCAATGCAAAGTATGATGTCATGTACTCTCCAGGGAATGAATAAATCCCGATTTACACACAGCTCATTGCTTTTCTCGATTACCTCCCTCCAAAGCATATAGTATTATTCTGTTTTCCAAGTATAACAAAGCGTCCTTTTTCTTACCACTCTTCTTGCGATTGGATTTCTCTGAACTAATTCGAGCATCATTTTCTTAATGAATTATACCGTAAGATAGAAATAGCAGGCAACTGCAAAACATACTTTTAATAAGAAGCTGTTTCCGAGAAAAAGTAATCTTCTATGTCCTCACTCGGCAAATGAAAAAAAAAACCGAGAAGAAAGAGCGGATTTGCATCTTTTTTTATGCTTTTTTCTTCTCTATAACTACGAAGCTCTCCACTTTTTTAAATAGCATCTCAAGAAGTTCCATTGAAGTAATGGTGCTCAACAAAACAATTTTTCTTAGATCTGGCAAAGTTTGTTATTAGAATCCTCGTTCCATCGATGTCCTCAAAGATATGACATTAGCCATAAAACTTCCTTTATAATCATAACAGGGGCACCAGGTGACAAGCCGAGCGACAAAATCGACAGAACGTCGACGGGTTTTGCTATAAGCCACCGTAGCTTCTTACTAGGCGGTTTGGATTCCTACAATGGGCGGAGGTTGTACATGAGTGGAAAATGCACCGCCACACATCCATGACCCAGGAAAAGAGTCCCGGATCGAACTCACCCAAGCCAACAAATCCTTTCAGCCCTCGGTATTCAACCATTTGTTAGCAGACTCGTCTAGGAAGATTGAAGCACTGACTTGAACATCAGCTGGCCACCGCAAGTCGTTGTACTGTATGTATAGGCCAGATACGTATTCAAAACGCCATCACGATACTGAATGGGAATCGAGCACGGGGCGTATTCCAAGAAAGGGATGTTCAAAAGTAGATTAGAGACTCTATCTTTTATCCTTATATCCGAGGGTAGTGCCAGATACCATTGATCATAAGGGAGTTGAACAAGGCAATGCAAATCCCGTGTTAGCTTTGAGACCAGTGTTGATCTTTCCGTGGGATTTTTTCCACTGTCACCCCAATCCTTTACCGCTAGCTTTGAAGATGCTCAAAAAATGAAGAGCCGCGTGATAAGCAAAGTCGTCTAGACACTCTTGGATAGGCCCTCGCACCGAACCAGAGTACAGTACTTGAAAAGTACGTTGGTAAAAACAATATAACTCTTCAGTGTGCTATGAGCTTCATAGACAAAGTGGGACATTGTACCCACTTTGCCTATGAAGCTTCAAACCATACACGGGCATAGTATGAAATTTACATTTTTCACCATAGAAATCACTTCAGTACTTTTTGATGATTATCGTACCGTAATGCCTGAACAATTTGAACTTGCTACGAATACAATTAAAGTCGTTGGCGAGGCATGTCATGCACTGTATCCATTGACACTTGAAGCTCAAGCCAAGCTTATCTTATCAACTTCGTTTTACGGGTTGAACTGCCTGCAGAGTTCGTTCTGGAACAGATAATCTGTCGTTTCTTTTTTGAATCGACGTGATTGGTTGAAAAAAGTCTCCATTCATGTTCCAGTTAACGTGGCACTGGGTACTTTCTTTTAATAATGGGGGTCCTGAACTTTTGTCAAACAGTAATCGGTGATTCTGCGAACCGCATAACGCATTGAGTAAGGGATTTCATTTTCACAACACAGGCTACCCTAGGCGGAATTGGTGTGGTGGCAAGTGTCGTACTGTCACAAACATGGTCAGGGGACTGGACTCGGATCGATATCCGTCCGCGGGTATTGGTATGAGTCCCGGAACGAACTCTCAGGCAGTTCAACCCGTAAAACGGAGCCGATCTTTTCATTCATACTTCTGGGATCGGTTAATCAGTACCACATACGTGAGAATGGATAAAAACACTCACTTGTCCATCAGCGGCCTGGTCAGTCATTAACCGTCACACTCACCGAGCACGTTAACATTGAAAGTGCTACAAAGATTCTAAATGGAAGCTGAAAGTGGGATACGTCTCGGAAACGGGCTTGATTTACTCCAGCCAGTACAAGGAAGTGAGCTGAGAATTCATAAGATGCTTCCATTAGTGCATTACAATATTCAACTACCCTTTCATCGAGCACTTGATATGTGATTAATTGATAAAATAATTCAGTTGCGTATTAACTCTCACATTCCGCTTTCTTGCACCTTGGGCGTACTCCGATCCGTAAAGCTTTACCCATAGGTTCATTATATGTTGTAGAACCGCTTTATTCAGTCAATATTTCTGAAAAACCATCGTCTCCAAGCACCTTAAAGTAGATCTGAGTCCTTAATTCACTGCTTCGCTTCCGGGACAAATTCGCTCCACCACTTTCAAGAACTCCCAGAAATTCAAATTCAAAGTCAAAAGATCCCAGTCAAGCGACCAACTTTCTACGCGCATCAATTTCCCCTTGAACTTGAATGCGTGAGCGGTACTGAAATTAGATGCATTATTCAACAACAATTTGATTACAATATGACAAAACTACGTTCTGAAAGTAATGTGGGAATATGGTAATAAACCTTTACCTTTTGTGGTAATATAATTATATAGTCTTTATATTTATTCATTATTACGCCATTCATTCAATCTACTACTTAATTTCAGAATAATATTAAGTAATAGAACTTCTAATCACAATTTAACGATGCAATTAAAGAACTTTCCATCCATATTCATCTGTTTTATTATAATAGTTTGATAATTAAATAAATAACATTACAGTGATGTCATTACATGTGAAACGTTCACTTAGATTACCACATTATTTTTGTGTTTCCAACTTACAGCCACCAAAAACTAATGGGAGTATAGTCATCCAATCAATTTTTGGAATAGTGATCGAATCACGCTACCATATGCCGGATTACTGTAGACGTCCTTCTCAATGGACGTTGTTACTGTAGTATTATTGAACGAACACCGAAGAAAATCCATTTTCGCGTAGCTTAATGTAAGAAATTATACCGACATTGGACACATTAAAGATATTGGTATAACGTATGCTTCTACCCTATAACTCACCATTGAGGCTTAAAATTCAGCAAAGTGTTCCTAATTTGGGAAAGAATTAATATGTTATGCAATGCACGTTTGCAATATGCAGGTTCTTGGGTGACAAGTTTGGCGAGGTTTTTGGCGGTAGCGAGGCGAGGGCGAGGTCGAAGCGAGAAGCTCACTTTTTCAGTTAGTCCTATCGTAAAATAAAAAAAAAGGTCAGAGCCCTTGGGCGTTAATCAATCCCTTTCTAGGGATTCCCCGCATTCGACTTTCATTCGAAATCGTAGAGACGTATCTAATGTGTACCTGGCCAATACAATGTTTTGCGGTGGCTAGCCGATGTACAAGTCGGTACTACGATACTACCAGACATGTCCGATATTAACTAATCGATCCCGGAGGGACGTAAGGCTCGGTTTGACTACGCGGATATCCCTCTGGATAATACTCAGCAATACTTATTGAAATTATACCGCTCACTTAAACGAAACTGCAGGTTCCGCCTCGTAATAGGCAGTAGAGCTCATGAAAAATTCAATGAGATAGTCACAAAAACTATGGTTAGTAACGGCAAAAATTTCTTTTCCCTCATTCAGTTCGCATCTTTCTTGCTCTCATACTTAATGACTTCCCTTTGATTGCCCTCACATTGCCGTCTGTTGACAACTTCTTTTTTATGGCACCACTTCAAGCTAACGCGCTCTTTTTTCGGTTAACCGTTCTTCTGCCTCTTTCATTTGTACTTTCGCCGCTTTTGTTTTGATTATCGTCAACTATTACTGAGAAGTACTTTAAAAGGTTCTTTTGTAGCAGCCCATTATTATCCGGGAAACTTATGATTTTGATCAGCATGACTCATAAGATAACAAATTCCCATTATGAGATACCTAGAGGAGAAGGGCTGCCCTCTATGATGCGGCTTTTATTCCTACCCTTCATTATCCTCTTCTGCTGGACAGTTGTCAACTTTTTTTCGTCAACTTTCTCATTACATCCACATCAATTTTTCTTTCCTAATTCAGTCGCGTGGGAGGGGAACGTGCACAGTATGAAGTTGAGGTGGTAAGTGCCAGAGTTCAATGGAATTTTTTTGCCTCTGGACTGGGACACGTAGGAGGGACCCCGGACGCAAGGAAAGGAGAAGCGGACAAGGGTGATGATCCCTGCAAAAGCTCCTTGCCCTGAAGATCACCTGGTTCCTACCAATGAATTCATTACCCTTAATAGTAGATTCATGTGAACTGAGAGATAATATGGGTGAGACCTGAACGACGATAAAATAGCTAATGATCGTTGACCGACGGCATAGGCACGCCCCTAAAAGGGGCATTCATATATACGTTACATAATCTGATATTTTCTAGTGATATCTGATACTCTCTGCAGAAAAGGGTTTTTTCAAAAGAGCTTTCCACGGAACTTGAAAAAGGAGGCGTTGTCATGGCGAGAATGGGCATAAAAATGGAATAGTGAGAGCTCAAAGATCGCTTAAAATGCTATCTCATTCAGCTGCAAATGCAAATTTATTGGCGTTCAATGTTCCATATCAGCTGGTTCATCAACCAAGCGAGTTGTTTCTTTTCTTTCACAGCGATTAGTTTCCGATCTGAAAGGCTAGGCCATGACTTGTACATCCGTAGGACCCAACTGCAGATAGGTGCCCTATTTTGAGTGCTTTCGACCTTTTTTTGGACTTTTTTGTCATTATCGGTCTGCGTTGCATTTGTGCCCTCGCTTTTGCTCTCTACTACCCAAACTTTACCCTCTCCTTCCTTACTCCTCAGAAATCAGTTCAGAAAGTGCATACGGGAGGATAGCCTAGCACTAGCGATTTCTGAAGGCTGCTTCATTTTGAGCTTCGCAGAATTACTGAGATGTCCTCATCAAAGTCGACCTGCTTGAATAATTTTCAATACGGGGACGTGATAAAGTTGTCAAAGGAAGAGAGTTATCAAGAGGACTTTTCACAAGTGCATTCCCAAAAAGGGGCTTGAAAATGGGCTGAGAAAAGGATTGTGAAGGGGTGCTCGAAGAAAGATATCTCATCTTAATGTTATACGCATACAGAAAGGACCTCACCCCTGGAATTATAAAACACTACTCATTTTCAGTGATTCATTTAAATGAGTTAAAACTTTTGAGAAAATAATTACAATGCTGCCAATCACAACAATCATAATCACACGCTTATATTATTTCCAAAAAAATGGGCTTCTAGAAAACTCTTTGTTCGCCCACATTCGAAAAAGTTCCGAAATAATTACTGCTAAGTATGATTACTGTCTTCCGTTTTTCCCGACGCTATCATATATTCTAACTTGTTCTGCAGAATGCTATCGGTCGGACTGTGAAACGGAAATCGGCGATTCCTAGGAGCACATATATTAAATCAAGCTCTGCTAAGTTATCTCAGACATAATCGATAGCAATTATAACCTCTCTCTAGGAATCGTTTCATTCATCCGCCCACAGCCTCTTTAATATTCATGTCCATTTATGTAGAAGAGAGATTTTGGTAAAAACTCGCTCAACTATTCCAATGCAGAAAGTAGGCTCTTATATGATATCTCAGCGCTGTTCGATGATGAACTACTGCCTTCACTTCCCTGGAAGCCCAAATCTATGTCAGCTTTCTTTAGTAGCAGGTTGAAGGAATTGAGCAGACAGTAAAACTGATGGTTAAGTGGTTTGAGGCGGCATTCTTCAACTTGTATATGAGATTATGTGAAGCGTTGATTTCCAAGAACCTTTTCGGTCATCATTTTCATTACGGTTATTAAGCGTCAATCATGGCCGGTCTTTTTTTTTGATTTTTACTCCCCTTGGTCTTCGGAGGATCTCTCACCCTTGAACCTAATGCTTGGCTTCTCTTCAATCTATGGAAGCCATCAAAATCGCTCTGGCCACGATTGTATTACTGGTAACATTACCGTTTTCCAATTAATTTTAGATTTCACCCATACGGGAAGGTACAGGATCACGGGTAAAAGAGCAGGACCCGATCTCATCACCCGTGGAAGTGCTGGGTTGAGATCAATCCTTCGAGTGGAACCGTGAAAAAGGACTTAAATGTCAGCGTTGTCCCTTCGTAACTTATTTGTTCAGACTAATTTCTTACCTAATTTTTTCAACGAGTATATTAGTGCTTGGAAAAAGTTGCTTGCTACAGTAATCCCAAAGTGAGTGCAAGAGCCGTTTATTGGTTTTTGCTTGTATTTCATGAACATACCCTTATACTCATATTCCCTCAATTACTCCTCTCATATGGGCTCTTTGAAAGAACTGCGTCTCTTTCAGACGGAAAAAGGCAATTTGTTGAAATCATGATAACTCATTATTTCAATTTGAAATATCGTGCAAAAAACGAATAGTAGATGACACATATGGCTTCAGCTACATCGTTGTACTTATAGGGCTTTCCTTTTTGTACTGGTACATCTCGATAAATAGATATAAGTGCTTTACGATTGTTCAATAGTAATATAATAGATGAATATCTCCGAAAATTCGTTTTTGCCTTGAAAAGGCTGTCGGCGTAGTCGTCAAATTCACTTTTTCAGCCACTTTTGCTAGACTTATATAAATTCACATTCATCGTTTTTAAAAGTCTTATCAATTTCAAGGTTTTGAAATACGTCTACAGCAATGACCCTGTGGTACCAGATTCTCTTCGGTAGGGTTACTCAAATTTTAGCTACGTCCGAGTAAATTCAAATTGTGTTGCCTTCTTCTGCCAAGGGAGATTGATGAGTGTAGTCTTCACGCTGCTTTGGCCTGGCTTTAGATTTCAACCTTTTCATTTTCTTCTCAGGACAAAATTTTCATCGTTGACATTGAGAGTAGAAGCCTAGTCCCTTTGTAATAGTGTTAGTGTGGGCAAATCCGTGTTAGTCGGATACTGTACCTAAAGTAGTCGGGCCACTGTGTGCTCAGTCACCTTTTAAAAGCGAACGGGTTGAAGAAAACACTCTTTAGAGAGGTCGTCTTGATGAAAAACATTTGAAGAGCCTAAAAAGCTCCGAAAACACCACTTTGCAGCTGAGCACCTGAGTTGTCAAGAACCTCTTGCCAGGGAGAACAACTGAGAGTAAACACAAAGGATTTACCTACCCCAAAACTTCTATTCAGTCCTCACAAAATTATCTTAGAACCTGTTCCTAGTTCTTGAAGAAATTACATTCATTTCGCTGGTAAATACATAGACTGATCAAGTGACCACAGCTGCGACACATAAACAGCCTGAAACGACCATATAATTCAATCACGAGGACCAACTCGTTTTATAGCTAACATTACCCTATCGTTCCCCCGATATTTCAATCAACTTAGCCGGTTAATGTCCGCTGCTTGAAAACTTTGTCCTTTCCATTCGATACATAAAGGGAAGTCGAAGTTTCGAACAGCAGCAGTGCTGCTTTGTTTGATTTCGTGGCGCTGAACCATTGTTTGTAAACATATTTACTACCTGTTTGATATCTAGCATTCTTGTGGTCATATTGTTTACAGCTACTAGCTTTTTTCTAGTATTCAGTAGCTTGAGGAGAGAATTGTTCAAATCTACGAATGAGTTATGGACCTGGATCGCCGCGGAAGCATGTAAGATTTTTTCAGAATCTCAGACTTGCTTCCGTTTCCAGGCATGAAGTAGCTGCTGGTAATGCTCGGGTACCGGATATGTATCAGCTGGGAATGCGACGAAGTGAGGTACCAGCAGGTTTAAAGGTTCAGAGCGATTACTATCTAGCAACCTGGGGTGTCGAAAAACTCAAGGATGGCCTACTTCCTTATGGCAGGACTTCCTCTTTGAGCCTCTGATCGAAGTGAGCCAACTTTGTTGTGTTCCTGACTGGGAACAGTTTTGTGAGCAGCTGGTGACGAGAAATCGTTAGAGTTCAGTTGAGCAACTCACAAAGGAAGGATCCCGAGTCGAAGTGGCCATTTGAAATGAGACCTATACTGCTAGACGTATTTTTCGATGCTGATTTCAAATCTGCATTCAAAATCTGCCAAACGATTTTCTGCGCAAAGTTATGGAGGTGG
>UZAF01016665.1:0-10874 GCA_900617895.1 Haemonchus placei
AAAAAAAAATATCACTAAAATCACAAAAAATCGAAACGTACAGGGAACAGTAGACCGACAATCCATTCGCTCAAAGCCAACAACTGCCGCTTCAAAGGGAGGAAATCAATTAAAATTTTCTAACAAATCAGGAAAGCGAAATCGGGAGAAGGAAAAATATGACAAATAGCGATTGTTTTACACAATAAAGCAAAACTAAGTTACAAATTGGTTTGACTTGACGTCCTTGTTAACTGCTGTTATCTCGTGGCAGTACGCTATGCGATAGTCTCACGAGGATGGCGAGTTGTGGGCAAAACTCGTCACAAGCCGGGACACGAACCCGTACTTGTCTTTCCGAGCTCCAAGCACTTTATTCCTGACACTACCGAGACCCTGCTTGCCCTTACCTTCTAAATAGCTCGCCATCCTTGAGAGACAAAATTAAAAAAGTTTCGAGGCTTTAGATGGCCAAAATTATTAGAGCCAAGATTGCTACGAAATCGAAGAAGTACTGGGAACGTTTATTGATAACGGGATGGGATGACGTTCGAGGTACTGAGTTCTGCGTGCGTTCGCCATCATCCTAAAAGAAGCCATGTTGGTGAAATGTGAAACCAAATTGACAGGTATACTGTAAATAAGTAATAGCAATCCAAGAACCCCTTTCATGCCGCTTCCATTGTCACAATCTCGGTCAATGCCTTATTTTTACCGATTTTTGTTTTGAATCCCTGATTTTCACACTTTTTTCGCCGCCCGCTCTGCTTAATCACTTATATTATTTCACTCAAACCAGGTTACGCAAGATTGTAGTAAACTGTGTCTCTAAGCAACTCAACGATAAGAAAGGTGTGTAGTAATTGAACTCTGTAAAGTAATGAAGAAGAAGTCCAGTAACTTTTAACATCTAAGTTAGTTGTGGATCAAGTGTTTTAATCGCCAAAAACAGACCTGTTGCTTCTTCGTCGCCCTTGGTCTCGTGTCTTCTCTGCCGCTGATCAGATGATGGAAGTTACACAAGTGACTGTCGCATATACAGTGCTTACTGAGAGGATCACTGGTATTTTTCAAGTATTCTGTTGTACATCCCACAGAAATTTTCTGAAACAAGTACTTTGACGAGTAGCAGCCACAGTAATAACGAGCAGTAAGCACATCAGCCTTTTTCGCATCTCCAGCTGCTACACATTACTATCTTGGACCAAATGTTGAAGAAGGAAATCAAAAATAAACAATAAGTAAAAGAAGAAACAGCTAATGCATACCTCGTCATCATCAACTTTCAAGCAGCCAGCCAAAATCTCATATCGTGGTCTCGTCGTGCCAATGAATTCCGAGTGTTCCGAGTAATCATGCTTGAAGTCAGCACTCTCCAGAACAATTTCTGACGTTGTATAGGAAATAAAACAAAATTGTCCCTCACAAGTGGTTGACCTAAAAATGGAGCTTTCATTGTTGAAAATTGTAGAAGGATTGAGCAACGCAGGATGTCTGAGAGCTGACCACCTGGTCCAAAATAAGAATGATTAACTCTCGTGGAAATTTCATTTTTACAGTTTTCATTTTATAGAAATCCTAAGGTGGGTCGTCTTCTAGAGCGAGGCAAGTTTACCCATCTCTCACCCGTGGCATTACGTGTAGGGTCGATCTTGAAGGAAAAAAGTGATAAGGTTGGTCAGCTCAGAAAGGAAAAAGTGAAAACTGGAGAAATGAGGGTTAAAAATGGAAAAACATTTTAACGGACCACCTCATTGCCTGTGATTTTGACTATTTCTCGACGGTTCATCTTGCTCAGGATAGAAGCTAAATCCTTAGGCGTTGATCAACCCGCTTTGGGATATGCATTCCCAGCCTTCGACTTCCATTCAGAATCTAATGACAGTTTGAATGCTTAGACGGCTTATACTTGAGATGGCAAGCCGACGTACTTTTATCAGTGCTTTTATCCTCCTGAACGAGCCTGGTTCAGCCGACCCCAGCGGGATAAAAGGCCTGTTAAGGGAAGAAAGATCCGGAGTTCGAACATGCTTGCGTAATAGTGCGCCACACGCCATTACACCCCATCCGTCCTGTTTCCCCTTTTTCGGCGTAGGGAAAGGTTACTGTATTAGATAAGAGAAATATTTTATTGCATATTAGAGACCTGGAAATCTAACTGATTCTCATAAACCTTCCCCATTTGGATTATAGTCTTGGTGTCTGAGGCACGGCTAACCAAACTTGAAGTCACTGGCTTGGCAGCCACGTTTTTCATGAATAAAAAGCCACAAAGTGGTAGAGACTCAAAAACTAATCTTCAATAAAATCAAATAATAAAAACAAAATTCAAGCCTACTTTTTGAACACTTCTTGCCCGAACGGCTTGGACGATTTGTGGTTTAGACTGTAACAGTAGTTCTGGTCATCTAATCGCCGTTCGATGACTTTTTTCACCTAAAATTTCTGCGGATCACGTAAAGCAGAGCACAGTCGAATGATTTATAATCGCTTGCATTTTTTCTACAGTCGACTATAAATCAAAGAACTAATGACCAGGAACGAAAGCATTCCCATTGGTGGCTATTTGAAAAGGAATAATTGAATGGCTGTAGCAAGATCGGATTAAGACCCAATGTGGACGAGTTCGACAGGTATCCCTCTTCGAAGGAGCCGAGATGTTATCCCAAAACTGGTTCTAGCTTATTCGATGTAACAATGAAGTTAGTAACTTCTTTCTCTCAGAAGCCTTCTCAATATTTTAGCCACAAAACGTAATTACTGTCTTCCTGAATGTTGCTCTTTTATTCGATACACTCACTGAGGAGCATTGCTAAATGGTACTACACGAAGGAACTAGTATGAGCACAACTTCTTTACAATAAATTTACTGCATATGAGTTGTGGAATTGATTTGTCTACCTGTTATATCAGAAATGAATGGGCTCTCTGATGATACCATTTCCACAAACGGCCATTACTGGTTATGATCGTCAAAGAACGATTCTCAAGAATACGGCCCTTTCTTTCCAGAGTCATTAGTGACTTCTTCTCAAAAAACGAATACTCGAGACCTCCCACAGTAGTGTTTTTAGTCAAAATGGAAGGATGGCTTGTTATAGCTGCAGCAAAAACATTGTAACTTTATCATAGTATCGTAACCTGGAAGTTTCTGGTTTTATTCAATTCATTGCAAGATCCGGATGGTTGAGTACATGTGCAACCATTCATGACTGTCCCAGGTGTAGCTTCATATCTGAAATCGAACAATTCCATTTCTTACCTGGCTGTGCCAAATACATCAGATGTTTTCTTTGGAATAGCAATATATTAACTAACTTTCTGTTAGCTTTCCCATTAATTTAACCAGATAATAAAAACAGACGGATAATAAAAGCTTTTGCAAGGTGAACGCTAAAGCATTCATGCTCGCATTATGTTGCTAAATTAACTACAGTTGCAAAAATTGTAGAGTAAAAGGCTTGCTGGTCGTTGGACTCTTTCGGAGATGAGCCATTGCGTTGACTCTTGTAAGAGTTATAGCGGCTTTACAAAGTTCTACATGCTGGTACAAGTAGCAGCATGTATGATACAACAAGGACTCCGGGCCATGGATTCAAGGGGCCATGAATTTACCATTCCAACTAGGATGGTATAACAAACTCCTTTGGGAGGCTCTTGTCATACCATACTATCTAAGACGGTAGTGCTGTAACTTGCCACGGTTTCCACACATTCCTACTCGGAATGCACATGTACATTTTAGTACCTCTTGACAATATTTGGGGATATTTCAGGAGAAATGTACAAACCTTGCACAAATTAATGATCCTTGATAATCCAGGTAGTTATCCATCCTCAGAAACGATTGCAGACGGGGGAATCCCAAGCCACAGCCCTAAAAGATCTCTGGATGAATTTAAACAAGACCATTACAACTTGAATGACAAAATCTGAATGCATGACGTGTGTGATGCATGTGGTCTCACGTGATCAGAATGCCCTTCAGTCCAACAACTCTAGGCAATCGAAATTATTGCAATTTTCTAAGAGAACTTAAATTGTTCAGATTCGACTAGAGCAATAAACTGATGTTCGAGGTAAAATCGTAGGTAAAACCAAAAAGATTTGCTGGGTGACGCTAATAGAAAATAATCAATTCAAATCAATACCTGCTCGATGCCATCAAAGTCGACAACGCAATAGTTTCCTCTACACTTGCGCAGGCAGCTCTCTGTTGGACAGTGTTCACCGTGCCTCTCAGAACACGCACAACATTCCACGGTGGGTAGTCGATTCGTCATGTAGTTGTTCATCTTTAAAAAAATTGGAGTCCTTAATTGTACTGAGAATTTATTCATTGACATATATTTCTATAGCATCACAGTGCAGCAGAGCTAATTTATATATTATGGTGCAGTGGTGGTGTAGTAGCAAGTGGCGCAGTGTCACACACGCATGGTCCGAGATCGAATCCCGGATCAACTGTCTGACTAGGTTAAACACGCCTTCTAATCCACTGTGGGTCGATTCATTGGCACCAGACTCGTCTGGGAGGATAAAGGCTCTGACTTGAACATCGGCTGGCCGCTGCATGTCATTGTCCGTATAGGCCACATAGGCATTTACAGCGCCCTTACGATACTGAGTGGTAGTTGAATGCGGGGCCACCAAAAAGGAGTTGGTTGACACAAAAGCTTTATGATCCTAGATATTACGATCGCATAAGTAAGGATCAGGAGGTCCAAGACAGAAAAGTTTGTTTTCAATTTCTTCAACTACGAGAATATCCGTAGCCACAAACCAGCACTGCACATGGTTTCAAAATCGAAAAGCAAAAATGCGAAAAGTTGGACTTTTTAGAACACTGCTTGGAAACCTAATCACTTGATTTATTTTCGAGAAGTACCAGGGGTAGTGGATGTATTATATTTGAATTCTTCTTCAGCTGTTCTTTCGCAGATTTCTTGGAAGAAAATGAAAAGAATCAGGGAGTTTCCTTTTTCAACTCATAATTCTGAATGCAGACAAGGGATTCCAATAGAAATATTTCTACAATTTCGTAATCATTCTATCAAAAGTCCTCCCATAACGATAGTCCCTCCTTCATGAGCTCGAAGTTAATAGTTGACGAATGAAATTAGACCTTGGAGGTTTCCCTAAAGACCCATCTGAACAACTGAGGAGATGTTCATTTGATAAAATGTTCTTCTCTGCTCAGACTCAGCTTACTAATGTTCCATTGCATATGTTATTCCTAAACTAGAAATAGAATATACCCCTTCACTTACTACTTCAAGACCTTCTTGTTCGTCAATCTAACTTCAAATGGGAATGCACTTGCTAATCTTGCCCTGTCAGATACAGCGGCTTTCTTCTCCTAGATGCATTCCGTTTCTATTTCAAGTGGGAGCCCATTGATTGATGATTACCACAGAGCCTGGGTGACTAAATATTAGCATTTGTATTGCTCCGAAATTCGAAGGTACCAAGCATCGCGATTGCTGGTGGTCCCTGCACAATCTATTTGTCCCTCAAAAGACCAGTGATTCCTTTTGAACCTTTCCATGGCCCTGCCACGTTCCAGTTCTCTGGAACGTTACTTCCAAACTGTTGCTTTGACCTTACTCTTGCTTCCCATGGCCAGCGGCGCGAGTTCTCCTGTCTTGGAGTGTTTTATCGGCCACTTCGGGACATACTTGTGCCTCCCCTAAATTTCCAAAGACATTTCTGCCCCATTCATATCTTGCCTCTGCTCTTCTCTTCTTATTTTTGCTCATTTTCGAACCGAGTTCTGATTGCCGTACCCCTAGGGTCTTTTATTGTTTTGTCTTACTAAACTCCAAATTTGTTTGTGTCTTGGCATGCCTTCCGGGAGTTTGAGGGAGAAATCAAGTAAATAAAGGATAAATAAGCAACTCATAAGAGACCGATTAATAGCCTTCCCTCATTGCTCTGTGATAGCAGCTCTGTAAAATCACCGAAGGGTTGAACTTGTTAATGGAGACCTACGCAAATCTCTACTTCAACTTCGAGCAGGAGTTTTTGTAGTTTACCAGTTGTCAATATTTCAGAGTCTGCTGATGTGAAATAACCAACAAACCGCAGCTTGCTGCATCCCGAGGGGTTCATCACAACTCAAAAACAAGTCACAGTGGGAAAGCATCCATTTCTAGTTATGTATATAAGTTGGACATCGGGAACAGAATTGAGTGGAACGTGTTTTTGTTAATACAAGATTAATTTATGCAAATTAATCAAGTCTGTTTCAACACAGCGGAAGGAAGTTTATGAAAAAGGGTCCAACTATGGGTACCTTACATTTGAAAGCGGTCGGTCTCAGCTCATGAAGATCCATCTACATTATGCCCACCCTCTTAAGACACACCGGTGTTGATAGTGAAGGGTGGCCAGCGATTCTTGAAAGTACCCCAAAATGGCCTCTTTCCTTCGCTCGAAAGACATGAAATTAACCTCTTAGTCGCCATCGCTGTCCCTAATTCCCTGGGTAATGCAAATAGCCTCTATGCAACCGGTTTGTGGATACTTTTTACCACACTTATAACTACGGGAAGATATCAGTCAAAGACGCCGATGCCGCGATACCCATTACAGTCATTAGGAGAAATGATCTTTCAATCAACAGAAATTATGTCCCTCTGAAGAAGGAGAGAGGTAGCTTTCTTCTCGCAAATGTTTGGAACGTATTGTAGCTGATGTCGGTGAAGTTGCGTTCGACTACCTGACGGAGAGGTAAAAATAAACAAGTAAAAAGTGAAATGTAAGTAAATAAACAAGTGTCGCCCCATGAAAACAGATATGCCTAAGCCTGTGTGAATGCAGAACGTCATCATGTACTCCTCTAACATTACTGCTTTGTGCTTGCTTGGGTTCTCAGTGGTTTCCGCTGCTGATCATGATGTTGAGTTTGTTTGATTTCTTTTAATATACCTTTCATGTTATTGTAGATTTATGTTTTTACTTCCGTTTTCCTCCCTCCAGTTTAGAAATTCTCACTTGTCGTCGTAACGCGTCCACTACATAGACGCACCATAAATAAATAAATAAATAAACCAGACTACTTGGCTGGCACAGAATGATTTATATCGAGGGACAGTTAGTATTAACCCAAACTAAGGGTTCGAGTTGAGCTGAGCTCCATAGGGTAATCGGGTACCATGGGGGATTCGAAAAAGTGGCCTTAACCAATCCAAAAATCCAAACAGCGCGGGACACGGTGGAATAATCTCTTGAGCTACAAACTGTTACGGTATTAGTGACATCCGGGGCAAAAAAAAGGGCGGAGCCCCTACTTTTTCATGTGATACCAATGTTTTCATACGAACCTATGGAAAGTTATACTCGTTTATCAGTTCTTGAACCACGCCAAAACGCAAAGTTCTTGTTTCCCTTGAAAAGCCCTATAGAACGGCAGATTGGATAGAAGAACTAGAAGACCACAAATCCCTTTGGAAAAACTGTCGTAAAAGGATTTCGATCACATTTAGCTCATCATCAAAGCTGATTCTCACCGCCCTACCCACCAATCTAATTCGGACGCCAGTCAGGAAACGGCGCCGATGTGCTCACAAGTCGATTAGGCTTCCCAAATTAGAACAGTGGAGAAGAGACGCTTAGCGCCTCGGAAGTACTCTCTTGCAGACGGGCCAAAAAAGCTTCGTCTAACTTTAGTGCAAAGGCCTGTTACAAAAAAAGAGACATCAGTAGAGTAGTAGTTATGAATGGTAATTTTACACTCGTAAAAACCAAAAAAGCCTGCAAAAAATATCACCGAAAACCAGTTGAAAAAATGAATAGCCTCAGAAATTACTAACTCAAGAAAAGGAAAAAATTGCTCCGAGCGGAAGTAGTTACAGATGGGGCCAAGCCATGCTGATAATAGGAACATACAAATAGTGCCGGCTGGGTACCTGCCAATGGGGTGACCTAGCTTGAGAAAAAGGGAATTCCGTGTGTGAGCCCATTATTAGAGACTTTACTGGTTACTTTTTTGTTTGCAACAACATCTGACTACAAGCTTGTAAACGTTTATCTACTTCTGGTCTAATTTTATAAAAAAACAAGGTTTGCTTTATTTTACACTGAACATGAGTTTTTCTTTTTGTACCAACTGATGAGCGATCCCCTCCTTGTCACAAACAAAAGTTAGTGTAGTCATCTATGAATAGCTGCACTTTTTTGAAAGCTCATCGTCGGAGAATCTTTACGCGCTAACCAACTCCGTTCTCGGAATACGTCCTGCTCACGACTTATACTTAGATTCGTAGTGACGTTTGAATGCGTATGTATCCCATACAGTGACTTGCGCTGGCCAGCTGATGGACAAGTCTTGTTTTCCTCCTAGGCTAGGCTGGTACTAGACAGCTAACCCAAGGAAGAGCGGAGGACTTAGTCGACCTGGGCGGGAAACAGTCTGGGATTTGATTCTTGAACCGCTCGTGTACCAATGCGCCACATGGCAGTACACCACCTGCGCCTCGAAGAGAAGGCTTATGTTGAGCAACATAGATAATGATAATCTGATATAATAACTATACTAACAGACCTTTTGTCTTGTATTGCACTCATTTTCTTCACAGAAACAATGAAGGGCCTCGTTGTTACTGGCGTATTGGCAACCTTTCTGTCCTCCAGGGATATCCGTTATACAACCTTTCTTAAAAAAAGGGATTAAGATTCCACATTGTATTTGAACTATCATATTGCTACAGTATTTCAGAAGTATATGAATGCTTCTAGAATGTAAACACTAGTATACCTGCATGATGGCCGTTTTCTCATCAGTGAATATCTCGACTTTGGCAAAGCAGGCATTCCCGGTACACATTTCTTCAGGCTTTGACATACAGTCACAAGCAACAGGATCCACCTGGATGAACCAGTAATGAGAATTGTTATTTTTGTCACCAAGTATAAAAATTCAATTCTGTTTTAGTTAGCATTTGATATCCTCCACTGAAAATTCAAAAAAAAGCTCAAAAAATCGGATTTATCATATACTCCAGCTCTTAAAACAAAATCAAATCTCAATTTTCCCTTGTGCCAACAACATTCACGAGATGCTGCTGACAGCATTGGAAACTTCTAAAATTCTTAAATATCCCTTTAAACATTCAGTAGACTTGCTGTAGCGAAATGTCATATCAAAGTAATAAAATTGACGTCATATTACGGATAGGTTGAAATGAATGGGTTTTGATAGTGAAGAACCCTAGATATCTTATTTCCACTTGATGGATAGACAGGCAGGATTAAGAGCAAGTTTTCCAAGGCCAAATACTTTTCAATGTATTTTATTTATGTAAAATGTACTCTATACTGAGACCTTCTAATGTGTTCCTAATGCCCCAGTTATCCAAAGAGCCCCGATTTTTCGGAGATCCGGTGGAGATCTCAAGAATCTCTTTTTAGGGACTTTGAGCTTCATTGAATTAAGTTTATATCGACTTTAATCACTATATGATAGGGAACCATTGCCTTCAAACAATTCACCATTAAGAGGTGTGTAAAACTATGTAATTTAAACCCGCCTACAGCGTTTACCTACTAGACGCCCCGTCGTGTGACAAGCTGTGTGAGAAAAACCTATTCCCCGCTTTACAAAGCTGTCTAAATGATTGCAAATGAGTTTAAAATGTGATATTTGTAGCTTTGACTATGAATATAAGTCATGGCTTGGATTTGAATTATAAATATTCAATGGGAGGAATCTAAACACCAAACACCTAAATCAACAACTGAGAGGAATAAAATGGTTGAGGAACATGGAACCCATACGTACTCAACAAGGCCTTAAGACAACCCATGTCAGATTTACATGATTCAAGATGGATCATATTCCATATATTATATGAGATTGCCGTTTCAACCGACATATTTAATCAGACGTCAGCAGTGGTGACCTTAGTGAACACAGCAGCCGTTGTCCGTTCTTCGATTGGTTCTTTGGAGAATATTCAGAGAGAAGATACCAAGGTTCTATATATAAATACAATGAGTTATGGGCTATATGGGATCTATGTATAGCTGCTTCTAATCTGACTATTTCAATGATGGGTCATGTGATTTCAGAATTATAAATAAAGTTGCGAGATTACTGGCCGAGTTGATTACGAAATAATCCCTACCGTGATTTTACTTCTGGAGAAACCCCAAGACTTTCCCCATCTCCATGTCTTTAATGGACAGTTAAATTTTTTGTGGACGCTCCACCCTTTTTGATGGGCACCACGCCCACCGCCGGTGTCGTCCGTTTTGAATTTTCTTTTAGACAAAGATCACCGCTTCCTCTTTAGACCCACCAAAAAACTGAAATCAAAAATGATTATAAGTTTGGCTGATTCTGAGATTGATTGTCAGTTCTTAGTTTCATGTTGTCTACCTTTGTGGGCCCTCTATATACTGTAATCTCTTGAGTTAATTAACCATTTTGGTAGTATTATTCATTATTTCAACTTTTTATTTCGCTTTGCCGCTCATCACCCATTTTCAATTACGAATGGCTGTATTAGAATTAGATTTTTCGGATACAAGCAATTCGCTTCCTCTTTATCCCACACAGAGTCTCCTTTTTTTATTTTCGTACATAAACCCTCCGCTGAACTGCATCAGAATTACCTAAGGACCATTACCTTTCAGCATCCTTCCTCTGCCTACTCGGGTAACGGAACTTCTCCCCTATCGCGGCATTCTCCCTTGCGGCATGCGGCAAATGTCACTGCGATTACCGTACTCACCCCGTCTCTCACCAATCGATAGGAAAGGAAAACAGCGATATTTTTCGTTGATTGGCTTGCTTTTTCATTGGATTTGATCGTTTTTTCTTCTGTTTCTTTTTAAATTACATGTTTATTAGACTTGATTAATTAAAATGACTCCTCCTATATAAACGACGA
>UZAF01016665.1:28326-45549 GCA_900617895.1 Haemonchus placei
GTTTCACCCCAAAATACAAATCAACCTTAGTGCTGCAGTCGTTTTTATCCATCTTACAACTGGCTCGCAATATGATGAGTACAGATTTGCATTACATTGGGTCTAAATTCATCAAAACAGTTTATTTCGCGAAGAAGCATGTTTTTGAAGAATTACTGGTAAAATCTATGCAGAGCAAGTTTGCAGTTCTGAAGCTACAAAAAAATGACAATGGAAGTGATTAGCCTGGTTTGTTTGGCACCAAATCCTTTCTCAATATTGTCGCAGTTGTTAAAAGGAGGCCTTATGTCGAGCCAATTAACGGGATGCATCGGCGAATTATTTTACTGAACCAAATGCAGAATTCAATAAATAATAATAATTTAATGGATCACATCTCTGATCATGAACCCTGAAGGAACCCTTTTGCTATGTTTCATATAAGATTCAACCGAAAACTGGTAGGAGGTAGCTACATACATATATCTAGATAGTTTTTCCAAATACGAGCTTCTCTGCTATTTCAAAACAGTAAAAAAATTCAGCACTACTCAACTCACTAAATTCTTCCTAATTGTTGGGAACCAAGAAATGTTTTTCTCATTCTGAGATAGATTTAAATTTGATGCAGAATAAAATCAAAGAATTTCATGCCAGAGCTTCACAATTGTGAAATATTCGTAGCGAAGTAATTTTGAACTTGAGAAGAATTGAGAAGAACTTTCTCGAAAGGCACTGCTCTGGTAAACGAGTGGATGAAAAAGTTGCTCAAAGGGCAAGTGAATAGAGGCTCAAAAGTCAATTTTCAAGTCAAACGAACAAATGAATATAAGCTTCGTCCTATCCACATGCCCAGTAGAGACAGACGGCTTTTTAGCAGTTACAACCCACGTACTGGAAGCAATAAACATAAAACCTCCCCATACGATTGAATGGAATAGAATGATTCAATTAAGAGGCGAATGGGTGGCCCAGATGTACAATCTCATGGAGGTCTGGCGTAGTGTGAAAATCCAGAATGAACCGAATAACAAAATATCTTTGATCACTCAATTGTTTTCAGCCCACCCCCAACAAAATGTTTTCCATCAGACTGACTGTTAGCAAAGAAGCGTTCGGGACTTTTGAATGAAGAAGTACCCTTCAGGTTTGTAGTTTCTGCTAAGCACCAATTGTTCAGCTACCCACGCAACGTACACATCTGTCCTGGCACTAGTAAAACAGATTACACCAAACAATTACTTGAAAAGTGTCAAGAACTCTCCGAAAAAATGCCCTTTCAGATATGATTGTTTTCAATGAGTTGCTGCAAGTCTTGCTTTTTCGCTAAGCCGCCGAAACTTCATAAGAGCTAATGTTCCTTACAAATCACGTTGCCTACCGCACGCATCAGATCATCAATGGAATTACTCTAGGAGAATCTGAGAAATTAATCGTTTCTCTTCATCAAATTACCGGAGCACTCAAAGAATTCGTTTGATTGTGGCAGAAACACTTTTACTGGTGAGCAATTTCAGCATACATCTAAGAGGGCCATATAATTCTATAGATTACGACTAATTTTGCAGCAATTTAAAAAATGCCCTTCACATTTTATCACCTTCTATTCTTCCCTGGTTCCCTACTTTCCCATGCTGAAATCGATTCTTGGGCTTGATATCCGAACTCCTCCCATCCCGATGCATGCCCCACCCATTACGACCAAATTCTCACGCCAGCCAATCACCTTTGGCTCCTCCGAGTCTACGGGATATCGCAGAATCGAATAAAGGACCATCGTCCATATATTCTTATTTATTTATCGATGGAGCATACTCCGTTCTCTGCTAGAAATCGGTATTGTTTACAATCGCTGAGGTTCGAACTTTTCCCAAAATTTCACAACCTCTCAATCAGATCTATTCTGCCCTATACGTAAGTCCTGTTCACTTTCACCCATCATTTTTCTTTTCCTAAGATGTCTTGAAATTAATTTACGTTCTTTTTCGGTTTGGTAATATCGAGTACAGCCGTACCCCGGCTGCTACTGGTAAAAAAGGCTCAATTTGCGCGTACTGCGTGTTTTCAGTCCATCCCTGATTACTTCCATATTCTAACGGGTTTCTGAAGTTCAAAGCACTGCAGAATCTCATGACAAGCACAAATTGTCAAGGAGCACTTAGAAAAAGGCCGGTGGGGAGGGTGGGTATAATACCAATACATTAGATGTTTTGCAAAGACTTAGCCTCATCCCGGCAGATACCATTTTAACTCGTACCTCGGTAATGCTAACCTTATCTTGTTCTGTACTCGTCCGCTCTACCTCTTCAACGCTCTTCCCATCAGAAACGTGTTGAACCTGAATGAATCGAAATCATAAGGTTTCAAAATGAAAGCACTACCAAGAATATGGTCGAGCTTCTCTCACTTTTTTCTCAACGTTCGCTTTTCTTGATTTCGTACTGGTTGACGTCGTCGTAGTTGTTACCGTCTTGCTCTCCGTAGTGATCGGTAACAATTTCCCTCTTTTCCTCGGTTCTTCAGAATTTGGAGACTCTGCAAAACAAAATTTTAGAGAGAATTAGGGAAAGTCAGGAATGAGCCAAGTGAACCTTCTGGGAGAAAAGTGGCTTCTTATACGGCTTTCACACGGCTTATTGCTAGATAATTTGCGTAAGGGCCACTCAGAGATGTCATCACTATGCATTGGGTCCGTATCTTCTCCCCGAACATTGCGTCGCGCTTGCCGCACCCGCCGCGGACCGCAGAAACGTGATGAAATATTGGGGCGCGCAATCTGTGAGCTAGATAGTCCTTTAAATATTCAAATTTGCCGGTCACCTCTTCAATCCCATTGCGGTCTAGATAGTAGATAATAGAGGAGGAGTCATTCTGAACAATCAAGTCTAATAAACATAAAACCAAAATAGAGACAGAAAGAATTAATTGAAACTAATAAAAAAGGCAGTCAACGAAAAATATGGTGTCCTATATAGTGGGCGGGACGCGTTCTGAGTACGTTGATTGCAGTTCGGAGCCGGGAGACAACTAAAAATGATTTGCCGCATGCTGCAACGCGAACGTGGGAAAACGAGGAGAAATTCCGTCACCCCCATGCAACAATGTCCGTTTTACTGTCGTCAGAGTAATAGGCTGCAGGGTAACTAACTGGTGAGAGTAATGAGTTCAGTGATACTTTGAGATGACAAAGAGAGAGAATTATAGGGATACTATGCTTTAGTAGCCCGAGTCAATGGATTCTTTCAAGGTGATGAATACAAAGAACCAAAATCGATTGAATAATTGTAAAACCCAAACAACCTTTCTTTTCGAAATTCGATGGTGTACTTGCTACGACACCCAAGGTCACTATTGGACTGGTAACTCGTCCTCTCAACTTCTGCAATCTGTCTTGGACACTGCCTGGTCGCGGCGTAACCTAAACCATTGTTTTCTCATTTTCCTGTCACGTTTCGCTCATAAAAGCCAAAAGAAGAGCTTGGTAGTAATGTTAGGAGCAGTTGTTGTGCCATAGGAAGCTCGCGTTAAAGATCATGCAGTTGTGAAACAACAAACCCCATTTTCCTTTTGTGGCTCCGGTTTCACCTCGTTGATACTCTGCCTTTTCCTCAGGAGAGTTGATATGGAGCTCATTGGTTGTTGGACTGCAGGATTTGCTGGAGAGGTTGATGGCGGAAGCTGCGAGATCACTCCAAGATCATCTGCGGGTTTTTCTTTTTTTCGCATTGCACCCTATAAAATTCAATGTACTACCATTTACTGAGCTTTCTAATTCATTTTTAATCCTTGAAAATACGCTCCATTTCGAAAATTTACAAAAAGTTGTTCTTAACACAAATGGGTAACGTTAAAGTTATTCTTATGCTTGAAAATACAGTTATAATAGCAGCGATTTGTCAACAGCAGCTTGTTTTGAGATATTTCAGACAGTAGTGGAGCGATTCTGATTGGTGGATTCATGCGACAACCAATCACGGTCGCTCTTGGCCGATTATACTACTCAGACTACAACAAAGTCATTAACGATGTATTAAATACCCCCAACACCTGTGAAAACACGACTCCTATAAACTTGTTCAATTTCAATTGCACACCACTACTAATCTCTTTTTTACTCTGAAATTTTTGTTAGGCTTTATCATACACATAAACATAAACGTAAACAAACACAGCTAACCTGTCGTGTCGGCTTCTTCTCTTCCATATTTCGGTTTTCTTTTGTACTATCTCCACTTTCCGAGCTACCGAATCGTTGTATTCGAATCGGGGTTGTTTTGTCGACGTCGTTGGAAGTATTCTGAGGAGCTCCCAAAACAGTCTTCTTCGGAGGTGGGGTGATGATAGCTTCTGGAGCTGATGATTTTCTCAACTTCAATGAGCTAATCTCCAGCTCACCAGATTTCAGAGGTGATTGGTTAGCGGTAGCTCTGTCGCTGGAGGAAGCAGGAGATGTGTCTTCCTTATTCTTGGGAGCGATCAGCGTCTCGTCTAGGCTAGAAGCAGTGCCTAAAATCTTTTGCCGTCCAGGTGAGGCCGATTTCCTCTTCTTCAACGACGCCTTTTCTGCAGAATCCACCGGCGATGCAGGCCTGGGAGGCTTAGCTGCATTCATGTCGTTCGGAGTCAAATTCTTCTCGTACAACGATTTTCGTTCAACTTCTTTTTCAGGCACCGCTTTTCCAGCAGTGGTAGCTTTCGCAGGCAAAGACTCTTCAGCAGCTCCTAGCTTCTTGACACTATCTTTGACTTTCGACGTAGGTTCAGCTTCCTTAACCTCGGTGGGCTCTTTTGCCGATCGCTTCTCCGGCGTCTTTGACCTCTTCCTAATCGCTGCAGTCGACTTTGTCTCCGNGGCGATTTCTGGTTCTTTTCTGGTGGTGGCAGGGGATTCGGCAGTAACGATGACTTGAGGTAAAGGTGAAGCCTTCCCATCGAGTTGTTTCTTCTCGGGGGTTTTGGACCTGCTTCTGATTGATCCCGCTGGCGGAATGATCGTCGTAGTGTCCGACTCTTTTGCGGAACTCGTAGCAGCCAATGGCTCCTTTGGTGTTTCTGCTGAAGAGGACTTCTTCAGCGTCGTTTTTGGAATGTCTTTGTCTTCCTTGCTCACTTTCTTCTCTGACTTCAATCGTTTCGATAACTTGACTTCACTTGCCTGAAACAGTGAAACTGCAGTATGGTCTAATACTGTAAAGTGGACAACTAAGCTATTAGACTATTAGACTGTGCGGTTTGCTTTCTGACCGCTGAAGGAAGACGGAAGTCAACTCAAGAGGGGAGTAGCAGTTCCTAAGAAAGCCATTCTCATTCCTTCTGACTCTACAGATAGACAGCGAAAAGTTATAAGACCGGAATAAAATATTCCCTTTTATAAAATTTAACCTCAACCTTTTTCACATCATTGTATTACCGGTTAACGAAAGATCTAATAAAAATAAAAAATACGAACTTGAAGAGGAAATCTCTTCGATGACCCCCAAGTGATAGGACTAACGCTTCTTACCGACTTCATAAGGCCAGGAACCGGTGTCACTGCCAATTTTTGGTCAGAAACAGAAGCAGTCAAACTGTCAGATGGTTTCGAGGTCTGCTTCTTCTTTGTACTGGTCGTTTCTTTTCTGTTGTTGCTGGTTCCTTCACTCGCTGATACCTCTTCAACAACATCGATCTTCTCAGCACTCTTGGCCTAAATTAACTGCTTTCAGAACCAAAAAATTGTTAGAGCTAGGGTTCACAAACACTTACTTTTGCTTGAGCCAAGGTGCTCAGGATTTTGCTTGTACCAGCAGTTGATGCTGGTTGTGAGGTCTGGAACAATTGGGTACTCAAAATATTGGCTGAAAAAATGACGGGCCTTTTACCTCTTTGTCATCAGCGACCTTCAGCAGTGGTTCAAAGTATTTCTTAGCATTATCACTCATACGATTCTTCACCATTGACCGTAATCTATTCATTTCCATAAGGAATCGCACGTAGATAATGACGCGCTGAAGAAAGAAGTAATCAAAAATTCAAAGGTATCAGTATTTATACTGTTCGGTCACTCAGTTTAGTAAAAGCTCACAACGTACAGTATCTGTTTCACTGCTAAAGTGCCACGTAGTGCAGCCCAAACCACATTTAGAAGTTTGGGACTAATGTTTCTGATCAAAACGGTCATAAGGACGGGCTATACACCTTGGACTTCTCTTGAACGCTGATTTTGAATCTTTGCTTCGCAAAAAAGTTTATCAAATTAAATTCGGTACAGTAGTTCTTCACCCTTGAATGAGGTTACAATAAAGTAGAAGTGCAGCGTATCTCCGAACGAGATGAAAGCCGTACTTCTGTTGAGATGGGATACAGAAAACACATACGAGACATTGTCAAGACTATGCCTAGAATACAGCTCATGGCCATAGCTACGACCTCCTCAGAAGCTCAGTTCCAATTGAAAATGTTCTCTGACCTTTCTACCTAAAATGAAACTCTGGACCCTAACGAGATGTCAAGCGATGCAAAAGCTGTAGAGGTCGTAGCATTCGCGCCAGGACCCACACCGAGCATGCAGGGAGCGTATTGCAGTCAGCTACATGTAATGGCGCGCGCGTTCGAACAGCTGTTCCTTCGCCGATTTTAATAATTCCCTGCCTTAGGGCAGAAAATTAAATCGAGGCTGCATCGTTAATCACACTTTATGAGGCTCATCAACAGACCTGTAACTAATATTACGCACGCACGGTCAACTGGTACAAAAATTACCAGAAGCTCACGTGACGATGTGTTCAACCAAACTTCAGCAGTGAAACAGATACTATACAATTGGGTAACTTTCAATGATCCAAACTGTGGCAAATTCCTACAGCAGTCGTCGGTGGTTTTGAAAAACGGTCCTTCATTAACCGCATTTTACTTCAGGTTGTTATTTTATTGGGCACACTACAGGTACCGAGAACAATAAGCCCTTCTGCAGAGTGCCATTATGGCCCTCAGCTCTCTACCAAGTTCTGATCGGCCAGCCACTATTGGCCAATCAGCACTCTGCAGTGTTATCTACACTTTCTTTAACCACATCAAGTTCTCGTCCTTTTAAAGGCGGGGCCTCATTTCGTCGCATTGCCTAAACCGAACGATGAGCTCAAAATAAATTCAAAATGGGGTTAAAAATATTGTCAGTACCCGAAGTGTTTGGTCCACTACCAGTGGCATTCACTCAGAGTGAACATAGTAAGATGTGTTGATGGTACAAACTAAGTTCGCAGAAAGTTACTTATATTAACTTATATAAGTTACTCATATTAATACAGTTTCGTCATTGTTAGAAAATCGCCCAAAAAGAGTTTTTCAATACTCTGCGGTATGCCAGAACCGTTTCGAAAAACAACCGTTGCAAAACTAATAAAGTTAAGTCTGAAATAATAAACAAACACACTGAAAAGAGATAGAATTCATATGCAACACATTTCTTAAGAAAAGAAGCACAACTGATCCATACTACAACAAAAAGAAATAAGAAATTACTATCAATTCATATGAAGTTAAATTTTAACTATGATTACCACTAAAGGTGTTATGCATGCTTCAATTCATGCCTTTTTAATGAACGGAGCTCTAATAGCATTGCCCTTTCAGGTGTTTACTACAATTTTTCTAATAACATTACTAATGAGTTTGAATGTTGTATAAAAGGGCAGTACAACGAGAACTCCGTCACATACTTACAAGTACTCAGATAGCAGAGTTTACAGAACACAACCTCATTTCACTCACCATGTAGAAATAGAATAGCTGCAGAAAAATCGTTTTGAATCTGATTAGAAATTCCAAAAACAAATCAACTACAAAGTAAACTTTCTGAGTTAATTGGCAGATGCGTTGAATTACGCCAAATGGTCTGTTACAGTAGTTACCGTTACAGCAGTTACTGTCCAATGTTGATAAGTACAGGCTATACGATCGAATGCCTGGTAGGTGTTATGAGTAAGTCTGAGCAAGGCCAGGGTTCGGGACACGGGCAGTAGGAACGGTTTTGTGTAATCGATTTGCCGCACGCGGCTGTCGCGGACCATTTGCCCCGTTACAATAGTCCTAGTGTTCTTCATACAGCTCAATCTCCATGCGATAATTAATTATGACATGATTCTACTGTTAGTTCTTTTGTTCCTGAATTTCGTACTTGCCGCTGCATTCTGCTACATTCCTTCGCGCGCGACGTCTCTCTCGCCGCGACGCGTCAATTTCGTTCTTACTGCACCACACCCGCAGGGATCGATTCATGTATAATCTCATACTGTACTGGTTATATTCGGCAAGGTTATATTGGACTTGCTGTCTTTCTAATCTGTTTTTGCGAATAATAATATTTTCATCTTGTTATTTGCAAAACAGATTGAAAATTAGCACATTTTCCCTTTGAAATCTGGCTAATGACCTGTGACTACTCATGACTGAATGGAGAGGGGGAACGTCCGTTCCGCGCTCCGGCGAAACTAGGTCACCTCACCCACTTCGCGCGCGGCGCAGCCCACTGCGATCTCGAGACGACATTACAAAACCGCTATGCGCCAGTGGAGCGAATGATTTGCACTGGTCCGCGTTATCTTCAATTTGAGTAGACTGCCGTGGACCGAGCGCAACTCGTATGGCGCCCACTGACAACTGCGACGTCTGTCAAAAATCGCGGGTTGACACGCCGCGTGCGACGACTGCGGTGTGACCTAGTTTCGATGGACGCACGGAACGAAGCGCACCCGTCATTCAAGTCTCAGCCGTTGTTAGTTCTATTTATTTGGTGGTACCCATAAAGGCCCATCCCCTTCTTTGGTATATTCATGCCAAGTACTGCCTGAAATGGTACGCGGGCGTCCTAGAGGCTTCCAATCCTGTACTCCACCAAGGCAATAATCTGTCAGCTTAGAAAAAACGAAAAAATTAACATAATATTTCAATTTTAGAAATAAACTTACCCTGAGTTTTCGCTGTGCATTATACCGCATTATTTGCTTATTATCCATCACAGGTCCCTCAGCTGGTTTTTCGAGAATCGCATCACAACTGACTTTTGCTCGATGTCTGGCAATCCACGGATGAGCTAAGCATTCCTTTGGCAGCATTCGTTTTCTAAAAGGAAAATTATTCGATCAAAAAAGAAAGACCTGTTTTGAATAAGAAATTACTAGCAAGTAGGACTTATTGAGCAGGAGTAGCTGCTATGAATACTTGGGAACCTACTCTTTTTTATAGACGATCAGCCGTGAGATAAAATCCTTTGCTTCAGGGCTAACCAAATCAAACTCTTCCGTAAAATCCCAAACACCTTTTTCCACATTGCAATACGTTTCACATATGTTTTCTCCCAGAAACGGAGAATACCCGGATAACCTGAAAAATGGATCTTTGAGTGGTTCAACCTGAATGTTGAAGATGCTATATGGGAAAGTTGACGAGATTGTTCATTCATCAGGCATTTTAAATTGCAACTCATCTTGCCCCCTTAAAAGGTCACTGAATCATGCCGCCCATGGGGCACAACACCTTTGCCATTACTTCATTTATGTCTCTTCTCTATGTGATAGAAGCAACAGATTCCTCTTATAAGACGGGGTGGGAACACGAGACTGCTCTTGTGAGTTGAAATGGAAGCCATAACAGAGGAAAGCACAGAGTTGTCAGGCGTCTGTGATTATCTACAGGACCATACCCATTGCGGTAATTTTTGAGAATTCTGGAACTCACAAAATATAAGTGATAACTCCAACACTCCACATATCTGTATGGTAGTCAAGCTGTTCGTACTTGATGACCTCAGGGGCTGCAAATTCCGGAGTACCCGCCATATAACGAAGTTCCTGAAAAAACATTGCTTTTGTTTTACTGCCAATTCCCACCTGATTCGGAGGCTCTGATTCTCAAAGGATTCACCCTAAGAAACACGAAAGGGAAAGTGCTTAAAAGTAAAATCAGGGGTGTCAACCATTGACGCTTGTTTCAAGTCAAGATCGAAAAAGTAGGATAAAGCTAGAGGAAGTTACACCCTTCCTCATGTGTCAGCTCCCAGTTATCATTCGACCAAGCGAGAAGGGATAGGCTCAGTTGGCCTGAGCTTAAATTAATTCAGGGTTCCACGTGAGGCTTGTTGATGCGGTAGGAACTGGCACCCTCTGTTTAGCAGGTAAACAATGCTTGTTTAGGGATGCAAGAGCAGGCCTTCTGAACCAGCCACCACGTCTACATTTTATCCGAGACCCCTACATCATAAAATGTAAATGTAGAAAAAATCAAGGTCATATGCCAATGTAAGGCTTACCTGAGTTCCATCATAGTACCGAGCTAGACCAAAATCTATTAATTTGATCCGGTTTCCCGTCTGTGAGACACACATGATATTCTCAGGCTGAAATGAAGTCTTTACTTCCGAGAAGAGTATTCAAACTCGCTTTTCCACCACTGAATGGAACAGGAATGATAGGTGGAAAGGAAACAGGTTATCATGACTATGAAGCCGAGAAAAACTCATACCTTAATATCTAAATGTAAAATATTCATTTCATGAATGTAGTCAATAGCTTCACATAGCTGACATATGATCATCACTACTGCCATCTCCGTTAAAACGTAGCTTTCATCTGCTACTCGATCAAAAAGTTCTCCTCCTCGTACACTGAAACTTTCATTATATCAATAAACTATTACAGCAGTAACATCTGGCTAATATATCATTATGTGAAGAAGAGGCCCAGAATAACTTCCCCTGACGCTCCACACTTATTGGACTTATTGTAGCCACTTTGTTGAGTGTTTTTGTAAACAGTATAGTTAAGGGTGGAGGTATCCTAGAGCCAAGTGGCGCACTATCATACTGGTAAGGAACGAAGCCAAATCCTGGCTCTGTACTCGTCCATGCAATCAAGACCTTCCATTCCTGTAAGGACAGTTAACTGACGTCAGATTCATCTGGTAAGATGAAAGCGCTAACTGTGTAGATTGACCTAGTAGCATTGACCAAGAACGACTTTCAATGAATCTTGGCATCGTGTGAGTCTCGGTATGTAGGTGTGATATAGCCTCGGCCAAGATGGTACAGCTCTTTATTCAGTCAACGGACCTTGTACAGACTAAATATGTACACATTCAAAACTCCATTACTTTTGAATTTCTGAAAGGCAGTCGACTGTGTGAGCGCATCCCAGAAATGGGACTGTGAACACCTAGAAACTTCAGTGTCGCTTACCCTTTTACCGAGTTCTTCAAACACGAGCCTACTACCGGCTATTTCTGGTTAGCCTCACCTTTGTTGTCCCATTACAATCAGAGAATACTATGAGATTAGATACTAGCACGATGAATGTATGAAAATCAAGCAAAGAAGGGTTAGCTAACTTTCCGAGTACCATTGGTGAAATTGCTTCTCAGCCTCTAAACAAGCTCTCAAAGACACCTGAATTATGATCGGCGACTAAGCTGAAGCTAACTCCACACACACAAAGTTGTGTAATTATTACAAGCCTATAATAATACTGGGTTTCATCCGACATTAACCTCTGGTCCCAAAGTTGTTTGTCAGTGATATAACCGTATTTCAAATTCCCTTACCCTATTCGAATAGGCCATTCCAATCGACAACTTTGAAGATTCAATCCATCTCTTTTATCATTGCTTATCACTGACCTGGACCCACTAATATCTCAGGCTTGACAACGGTTGCAATTGTGATAGCTGACAAAGGACGTTCCTTTTAAATCTTTAGCACGGATGCAGTCAAGACACAACCACATATTCACAGGAGGAACCCCTTCCATTATCATGTATGCACGAGCTCCCACAGCTCAGCTATTCATCGAATTCGGCTGACTTCACCTCTGTTTGTTACATTACAATGACTGTTGGCTAACGTTGAATCATATTGAATTCGCCGAATAAAAGTCGAGTCAAATGTTGCAAAGATAACACGAAGGCAGGAGAATCACGTCAAAAACACGTCATGTGGCCTTTGTGGCATAAAGATTTTCCTCCATTCAATCATGAACACTAACCAATATCATACTGTAACGGATGTGTAGAAGATTATAATCACTTGATATGGGATATCATCATAGGTACCGTCAAGTTATCAGAGAAGTATGTGATAAAGAAATCGGAGTATTCTCGCGAACGAGTTAGATTTCAACCTTAATTCTATCGTTCGCGTGGGTGTGGAAACCATTGCTCCCCAGGCTTAAATATCCCAGCACTCCATATTATAGGTCTACAGGTGGGTGAATAGGATACAGGTATACCTCAAGAAGGAAATGTCCATATCAGAGGGTGTATATTAAAAGCTTTGACAGTTGATGTACTCTTGCAATCCCTTTAAAATGTGAAAGGGAAGGAGCTAGCAGACCAACACAGGAAGCTCTGCTTAACTGACTGCGTTTACGAAGTAGTACTAGCTACCATAGAGTAGATTTCCTTCTTAAAGCCCCGTCTTTAGATCCTAATAACCACGAGAACTTTGGAGAATTTAACAAAACGCACAGCTGTAAGACTTTGTTTACACTGGTTACTGATGAAAGTCAAGTAAGTAACTTACATTTCCATTATCAGTACAACTTCATTGTTTGGAGTGTAGAATGCGTCATAAATCTGTGCAATACGTGGATGCCGAAGCTGAGTGAGAATGGACACTTCACGTTCAACTTCTTGCCGATCTGCTTGCTAAATATGAAAACAAAACTAAATATTACATATGTAATAGTGGGAGGAAATGAAAAAAACCAAAAATAGTTTGATAATATTAACTTTGATAATATTAACAGTCATAATGATATGTGATAAAAAAGCTTTGTAGTCAAAAATATGGAGATCAGTGAGGTACTCTAAAAAACACTGAAACGAGACCTGTTTAATTCGTATGACTTTAGCTGCGAACTCGTTTCCACTGGCCTTTTCTCGTACGGCGTATACTCGGCCGAACTTGCCACTGAAAGACTGAGGATTTTTATTTGCAATAAAAAATCAAATAAATCAAATAAATAAATCAAATAAACGATAGCTCATCGAAGTTCTTCTTTGGCTGAATGACCATGGTAGAAAAATGATTGTTAACACAAAAACAAGGACAACTGCAGGATTCCTGTGTGGATCTTGTGAAGAATCATACGAAATCAGGAGAGATTTGAAATAAACTAAGAAAAAATTCCGACGGCTGACAGAAACCTATTGCTTACTCCCTAGTGATTACTGATTAGTAATTCAAACATGAAAAGGAGCTTTCTCAAAAGGAATCGNGCTACAGTATCCACAATCCGTTCAAGGTTACATGCTAGGCTACAGTATGGAAGCGTGCAATCAAGTTAAAATGCTTGTTTTAAAAAAGTAGATCATTCAAAAGATAACCGAAGTATATTGATTTACTTACTCTCCAATCAGCTCACTACTCTCATAGCATTGTTCGAATTTCACATTTGAACGGATGCTTTCGATCTTCTTTATATGATATAAAGGCGGCTCATCGATTTCTGAAACAGAAGAAGCTTATTTTGATAATTTCACTTTAGATAAGCCCGGCACATAGGAACTCAATGCACCCTTGTTTACAAATAGATTTTTTGAACATAAAAAGTAATTCCAGGTGATAACGAGGTGGGAATCTACATTTCGTGGAGGAGCTTGCGATAAGACCTCTGTCGAATTAAGTAGTTTACTGGTTAAAAGGCATTGGAATTGATAACACTTGACGGAACAAGGAGAAGGAGCAAGTCATAAATGTCATGAAGCATTTACAATGTAAAAGACCAAGCAACTAGGGTGGGCCGTTCCATGGGTAATTAATTCTGGGTACGATTCCTAATATTTTTATGACTAATTTTCAAAATACACCTCGGCATACTAGTAGAGTAATTTGAATAATTTTAAATTATTTCGTTGAACCCCATCTATAATCTCGTAGAACATTCTTCCTTCTGAGCACCAGACCACCCATGAATTTTGGTGATCAGCGTTTTCAATGCTTAACCTTAGCCATCGATCCAGGTAGGACTACCTCATCACTCACTTAACCTTACAAATTGAGAAATCTGGTTGAACTTATACCACTCGAATGTGTACTTTTACAGTTCATGGTAAGACAGATTCAAAACGAAAGGCTTGGGGTAACCCTTGAATTGCCCTTAGCACCTGCAAGACCTTTCAGACACAACTAAAGCATATGTCTGCTTTTTTCACATGAAAAAACGCTGAAGCTATTTTTTCTAGATGCTAAGAAGGTTTTAAAGTAGAGATATGGCGGCCTAAAAATAGATCAGTATGTAGGTGATACAAAATTCATCCTTACAAACGGCTTCAACAATAGAAATTATTATGAAATATCAATTACAAAACTGACATTATATTTACAGTTTTTCCCTTACTTGCAAAATATTTCTCTCTCTTTGACAGGGGAGTCCCTTTGAAACTGCTTACATAGGAAACAAACTACATGCTCTCAGCCATTTTCAGAATTCTATCCAATAGAATTCAATTGACTTTACGGATTCAGGGAGTCCGATTCTCTCTGAGCTACAAATACAGTAAACTGCGGCATACTGTATCGTATTCATAGGTCTTCATTCACGAAGAATGTCGTCCAAGGAGGGGTGGTAACTACTAGTATGAAATTTTCTGTAATCTCAAGTAAGAATGACAAATATTATATATTTTTCATTTATATGAACGGAGTGTAGGCTGGACAAATTCCGGACTTTTGAAGAAGAACGGAGTGTGGGCTGGATAAATTCCGGACTTGTGAAGAAACAGGAAAGTTAAATGGCCTCGTAGGAACTAAAGAAAAATCTTGTCAATTAAAGTAAAGGACTCACCTGAAGGGTAATGTTCATCGACTTTGATTTTACCCTCGGTGCCCATATGAACCTGTAATGAGAACCTGCGTTGACGCTTCATCGTAAGAACGTGAATGAAGCGCTATCGATAGCTCATTCCTCCACAGACAAATACTTGACGAATTCCATAAGAAGCATGCATGACAATCAGCTGATTTGCTACTTAGTTGAATAACAAGTTATCAATGAACAAAACAGTGCTTTTCATGAGGTGGCGGTACTAATAAGACAGAAAATACTGCAAAGAAGTGTTTAGAGCATCGCATTTTGGCGAATGGGAGGAATGAAAAGCAAAACGATGAGTTTTATTACGATAAGAAACAGGACTGATGACAAACTGTTAAGGGATTGGTAGGTGATTCACGGTCATGAGGCATTCAATGCCAATAGGCGAAGTGTACTGCCGAATTTCGCTACTTCTGCTTTGTGATACCCAATTTTTGAAGGTTAACTTTGCCTCGGAATAAGTAATACTGTACGAGGGCAAAGTAATAACCTGAGAGTAAGTGCAAAATGCGAGGTTGAAAGTGGTCGCATGACAACAATTCAATATAAAACTTATTTTTCTAGGTATGCATTCCTGATGGGTGAAGGTGGTGTAGGGGCAAAAGCGGTACCATCACAAACGCATGGTCACGGGTTCCGGCTCGGTTCTGGCCTAGGGTAACCAGGACCTTCATCCCGCTGGGGATCGGTTAAATGGTACAAAACACGTCAGAGAGGATAAAAACACTGACTCGTACATCGGCTGGCCACCGTATCTCATTGTGTAGACCACACACGAACTCAAACTGCCACTACGATTCTAAATGGAAGTCGAATGCGGGGCGCACCCAAACGGGATGAATTAGTGCGAAATACCTCATCCAATCCCCAAGTACCACACGAACAGTTCAGAGATTGAACCCAAATCGGTGCCCGATCAGGGCAATCGAGCCTTCATCCCCGCAGTCGTTTGATGGGCACCCGGTCATTCGCCAGGATAGAAATATGGTATGTTCATTAATTGGTCCCCTATTGAATCGTGATGATCAATACCAGACAGCATTATCTTCTGCTATTACTAATGACATTGTTATATTATTAGGGTTATTGTTATTATTATATTAGGTGACATCATATTCGATATTCCTTCCAGTAATGTAATTTCCCTAATGCAAACATGAAAGACACGAGTTCATTGACCATTTCGCAGAATTCTGAAGAACAAAACTAATCAGATGAATTACTTCCAGAAGACTTAACTAGTAAGGAAGGCTATGCAGTGAAACAATCAGAATGGATACCAGAATGCACGACTGAAGCGATGAAAGCATAGAATAGCGGAATGACTAAATCAGTCCTCCAAAATGTATAAATGACGTCAGGAGGAATGAATGCATGACGAGTCAATGATAAATGAAAACATAATCAGCAAAATGGCATTCTTTAGTTGTTTCGATCGAAGTTTTCAAAGAAAAAGCTTTCACTTCCCATTTCTTTCTATAAAAAAGACATTCATGATGATTAACTTCCTTTTACAGGTTACCTGGTCACATTTCAAGCCTTACCCTGAACATTACCAGTGCATACAGATTGCGATGAGGGCAATCTCTATTTCTACCTTACCAGTACAATTTAGAAGGAGTCAACAAACCTCGAAACAAACCGAGAAGCATAATTTTTGAACTGAACACCTTAGTTCTACCTTTCACTCACAACACTCGAGTTGGCATAGGTTACTTCTAGGTTAACTTGCCTACTTAAGACTGTTACATTCACTTTATAGCGTGAGCAGATTTGATGCTTTATTCTACAGAATTACAATACATCATTGTATTGTGTGTTTCCCACTAGACAACACCGAGTAACACCCCCGTGACTACCAGCCTTCTTTAGAAAAAAAAATTAGAAATCGGGAGCTGGGTAGGGGAAGCCGCTCGGTAAATACCAGTTTTGTTTTGCCACGGAAACGGCGGTGACTTAAAGGTTCAAAGAATAGAGAATTCCTCGGAACCTTGGTGAGAACTTCGGACTAGAACTACTTACATGAAATTTCAGATAACGCATGGGAATGAGTACTACAATAAAGTAACTATGAGTAAAAATGTAAGCAATACTAAGGGAATGTAGCCCTGACTACGTTTAGATGCACGAAATTACTACCAAAGTCACAATATATAAGGAGTACTGCTATGAGAAATACGTTTTTTGTTTTTCCTTACTTATAAAGTGCAGTAACCTACTTATAGATTACTGCTTAACAAAAAAAGTATTACCTAAACAAATCCGCCAGTTTGCTATTGTGTAAACCTGGCGCTTACTCAGCCTTCCACATTTGGTTTGCCGGGTACGTTTCAACCTCAGACTCACCAACTCCAGGAATATCTGAGTGAATGTGGTGGGTAAGGAAGGGGGGACGGAGGGCTCA